>WTSP01008498.1:30630-56269 GCA_025331215.1 Actenoides lindsayi
CCCCCCCGTTTCTTCTTTTTTCTTTTTTCTCCTGCATCTTACATCAGTAGTCCTTAAACCGGCCGGAAGTCTTTGGTACTGTTAGTACACATAACCAAACATAATTCTCCCTTAATATTTTGCTATTCAGCTGTCACTCAGCACGTTTGCAACTAATAATCCAGGTATACATTGTTTCAGATATTACATTTTAGCCACAAAAGCTAAGATCAATTACCAACAGAGTGGAATAGGCTCAGCTCCTTACCATGGGTAGTAGCTAAGGCGGCATTGATATTAAGGAGTTGCATATGATGGGTTTTAGTATCATTTCTATTCAAATGTTTTGAGCGATAAAACTTTACAGAAGACTTGGTATCAAGCACTTGAGATTTTTGAGAAATGTGCAGATAAATGATTAAGCATGTTAAATGATTATGAAAAGAGATTAACTTGCAAAGCATATTGGGTTATAGTTGTCCTTTGTTGAAATCTCTTTTGTTCTTGTTTAGTTCTCTTTTTATTTCTTTCTAGCCCCATATGCCATTTTCCTATTTCCTGCCTCATGACAGCAGGGAGCAGCTCTATTATCACCTTCACAGAGCTGTCTGCAAATGTGAGAGGCAATTCGATTTTGCTCAACCACAGGGAGAGTGGATTAGAAAAACTACAGAACGTACAGAAATTGGCTAGGTAGTTTACTGCTTTAAAATACTGCTGAGGTGTTTTGTTTGAGCATGCACTCCCATTGTATTGTAGAATAATTACTGAAATGCGTCACGGTGTATATATGGATGATATTAATGTAAATTTATAAATATTTAAAAAGTAAGTGTTTGTCTTCTGTAAAGCTGGTGTATAATATTTCCTGTGAGACAGATCATATTAAAGCTACCAAGCAATTTCACTAAGGGCTCCCTTAATTTCATAATAGTATATTCTGAAGCTACAGTTGCATTTTCAGTTGGTTTTTTTCTTTCTGATTTTTATACCAAATTTGTTTATGTAACAGACAATTGAAAAACTAATAGCTTCTGGTTGTTTGTAAGTTATTAAACATCTGATTCGGTGTTGCTCCCTTTTAAATTGTATGAAGAGTAGAAGAAAATTAAGGTTGTTTTTGTGGGGAATAAATGATGCAGTAGAATATTTAATTGCTTATGACATTTTTTCTGAAACTTTTTCCTTTTGCTTTTATTATTTTCCCACTCCAGCAGAAATGCTGAAATGGGATTCTTTCTATGTTGTGAAAATAGAATTTTCAAGACTATGCTAGTAGTTAGTTTAGACCTCACTAGCTATTAAATCCATAAAGGAGAAAAGCCTGACAGTAAGTCACACTACTGTTACACCACACTTGCTCACTAAGTGCCTTTTTTAAAAAAAAAAACCCTATTTTTTTTCCACTGTTGTTTGACACAGCTGTCATCTTTGAGGGTCTTTGTTCTCTTCAAGAAAATAATCTTCGGCATATTTATTTTGAATGTGAATAAATTTTTGTCCCATCTGAACATTTCTGGATTTTTTGTCCATCTAAACATTTCTCAGTTACAGCTCTTCTTACGGCATTGCTGCTAGTACTTGAGATCACTGGAAGTCTTGTAATGTTTGTTTTTCATATAGATCTAGCTGCTACAGTCAGATTAAATTACATTCTCTGGTTTCACATTAAAAAAAAGTTTACCTCTGTCATGTTTCTAGCAAGTGCCTTCTCTAAAAGCAGAGAAATGGAAAGAATCACCCAAATTATGAATACCGCTTCTAATTTCTTGATTGAGGTGGGGAGAGATTGGGCTATGGAATGTATGACTTTTTTATGATCCTGGTTGTCAAGATCACTTACATTAAAGTGTGTTTTGATTTTAGATGAACTGAGAAAAGAACAGATATATTAGAGCTCGAAGGGATTTCTTAGGTCAGGTTTGACTGCTTCATGTATGAAGCTGCCTTGGTATGGCATCCGGTGCCTCTTTGTATGGTAGATAACTTGAGCTAAGCCTGTTTCAGGGAAGTACCTGCTTTTTCAGCCAGCAAAAGGAGTAGTGCTTCCAGGGGTAGTTTTGCTGGTGGAGTAATCACTATAATTGTGGGGTTTTTTCTCATGTATATAGCTATATGAGTCCCTGATCATTACTCCTTATACCTTTTACTAGCATAACTGCCTGGCAAAAAATTATAGTGAACATGTGGCATAGAAGGTTTTAATACGGTGTGTTTTAACTGAGTTTAGATGTATTTAAAAACAAAGTCCAAAATAACACATTAGGAAACTTTAAACCCACCTCGGGGCAGGTCTGTGCCCATATAAATTGCTATGGTTTGTAATAAGTGAAACAGTCATGGTTGTGCTAGTGAAGAATAACTGGGGCAGAGGTTATTTTCATGTGTCAGGAAGTTGAAATGAATTCTGATGAGGAGCCTCAGGTTCACCTTGACTAGCTAAAGCACTAAAAAGCAGTTTGCCCTGTTGCTAGTAGAAAGCGAAAACTCGTTAACTTCTTAGCTGTCCTCGTCTGGACACGCGTGTTCCAAACACCTAGTAGGACAGGGGCACATGATAGCAGTGTAAAGATAAGATTACTTATAATTCTCATCAGTTGAAAAAAAAAAAAGTTATTTTATGTCTTCTTAAAGCCATTGAGCCAAAATAAGAAGTCATATCACATCCTTTAATAAAAATAAAACCCTCCTATAGATCTGTGGATTAAATACCAACTGCTTTAATGACCATTTTAGAACTGGTATATTATTACATAAATGCAGTAGGACACATGAAGGACAAGTAATCTAAATATTGTTCTTATTACTTTACATATGTATTCTTGCACGCACAGTATGCTTTTTCATTACTCTGTACCATATATTACAATTTAACAATGTTCTAACTGTCTATAAAACGAACTCACAGCAGATCAGTGAACTCAGTGAAGGTCAGTGTTATCAGAACCCAGAGAGAAAAAGCTTTTATGTTTTGGCTTGGTTTTGGTTTTGTGTTTAGATTGGTTTCCATGAATGAAGTCAAAGTAAACATGCTGAAGTACAGCCAGTGGAGCAACCTGGCTAGCTGTTGCTTTATCTTGTACTTACTAATAGACCTTTCTTTTACCCCCTCCAGTTTTCCAGTCTGTGCAATGGAAGCTGTAATACGTATTTAGAATATTCCTCAGAAGCAGTAATTTAATTAAAGATCTGGAATAAAGCTAAATATTGACATTTCATATTTATTTCCAACATATATTTTGAAATGTCTGTACAGAGAACTACATACCTTTGCCAAACGTTAAAAATAAATTTTTTTTGGACCTTAAATTAACAGCTGTTCCACACCTCTGAAGGAAAATATAACTACACTAAACCCACTGTAACATATCTAACTACAAAGCATTAACTTATTATGTTGCATTCATCATATATGTTAAATTAAGAAAAAAGTGGTGGGTTTTGAACTGTTTTAAAGTATAAATTCGAAATCTTTATAATAAAAAAGTCACCATTTACAATTTCTTGTTTTTCTGAGGCTGGTTATTGGTGTCTCTTGATTAATAATTGCTGGCATAAGTATTGGTAGAATATCCAAAATTGTCAGAAGTCCATTTTGTACATCTGAGAAGTTTGTTGGCACTTGTGGTGTTTAATAAAATATGTAGCAAAAATCTCTTACTCATACAGCAAAATTTCATATATCATATATTAAATACACATTATACTGTAGCTTTTCCTAGCAAGGCACTGTCAGAAGTATTTGTAAGAAGATCTGTTGGTTTAGGGCAAAAATCTTTTTTTTTCCTTTTTTCCCCTGAGGAAATGTCTTGTCTTTGCCATAACTTTTTATAAATTCTGCTTTGCATGTTAATCACCTCCTGATAGATAAAGACAAATATGCTATGCATCATAATCTTGTGCTTAAACCATTGCCTGCCACTTTAATAAAAAAGGTTTCTGCTGTGGTATTTTATCCTTAATCCCATTCAGAGAGTACAAGGAGAAAAAAACCCATGTACATTTGGGTAGCCAGATGAATCAAAGTATTTCCAGTTGTAAATGATCCCAGGAGATCTTCTGGTCCAACTTTGTGCAGAGCACAGTGTTAACGTTGAGTTCAGACCAGCTTGCTTAGGGTTTGCTCCACTTGAGTCTTGATATGGGAACAGCCTCATGAGAATACCTGTTCCAATATTTTATTATTCTTGTTGGTTTCGTTTGAATTTATTTTTTTTTTCCCTTGTATACAGTCAGCAGATCCCCATTTCAGTTCATTACTACTGTCTCCTGTCACATACATTATTGAAGAACCTCGTTCTGTGGTCCAAGTAACCTCTTCTCAATTTGGAAAGTTTAATACTTCAAAGAGTAGCCAGAATGTGGGCTTTAGTCTAAAACTATTTTCTTCAAGCAGGCTCTTTTCAGTGAAAATTGTAAATTGCTTTCTTTTTGTCAATTTGAGATCTTCAGAATTTTATTCTAAAAGGAGTAACAAATGTGATGAACTTTATCATTTGTTATTCTACTCATTTTTAAAGTGTGAAAAAACCTATTCTTTTCATGCCCCTAGAAGTCCCAAAGAGGGACAGTTATACTGTATATTGGGGGGGGGGGGGAGAAAAACCCCAAGTATTAGTTGTCCTAAAATAGCTATTATCTGGAGACAGAGAGAAAGATACTGGTTTTATCCTCCTTGTACAAATGAAGAGCTGAGGGGAAGAGAGCTTAGCTGAGTTGCTGCTGGAGTTACATAGCAAGGCAATTCATACCAAAGCCAGGGGTCATCTTGAGCAAGGTGAATGTCTCAAAGTCCTTTTGAGCTGTTAAAGAAATAGGATATCTTTAAATATTCAAATATCTATTTAGAATGACAAAGCATTCTATGCCTATTGTAAAAGTGTGGTGGCTCAAATAATATACTCTGGAATATTGTAGTATTTCAGCATGTCTTTAATTATTACTGTGCTTCATGAGATTTTGTCCATTTTCCAAAATGGGCAAAATTTATGTAGGTGTAGGATAAAATACCACTGCAAAACCTATAGATCATATGGTTGAACAGAGCTTTGGTTTTCATTTGCTGAGTGACCTGTTCTGGCTACCTTTTCCATTAAAAAAAAACCCAAAGCAGAACAAAACAAAACCAAACCCCTCTTAATGGTTTGGGGTTTTTTTGCCTATTGATACTGCTACATCTAGTTGACAACGTGTGTGTAATTACTTTTGTATATGACCAATATGAAATTTTTTAATACTTGATTCCTGTTTTTAACTTTTGAAAATAATAGGTGGTCATTTGGTTGAGTGCTGACCATAAGACTAGCAATTTGCAACTAGTTTTGATTTCTGCTACTTTTACGATCTAGTTTAGGTTAAATTTTCTGTACACTACACTATCTCAGCTTGATTGATGATTTATGTGGGGAAAGGCAACTGAACTCCTTTTCTGAGACAGTTTTTGTGTTGCAAATCCAACTTACCAAGACAAATATGTAAGTGAACGTTTTTTTAACTTGATAATTACTTGATAGTCTAAAAGAGTGAAACCAAAAGCAGATGGAGATTTAACAATTACTCTTCTGAACGCTGGAATTGCTGTCTAACCTCAAGAATTTTCGTCAGCTGAACATAAGCCTTACACTAATTTTCTGAAAGATGGTGTGTTTTCAGACCTCCGCTCTTTTTATCGGAGTGCTATTTTCCTTTTGAACCTGGCCTTTTCCCTTGTTTGTTTGAATTAACCACAGGATTGGAGGAGATGGTGACTTTTTTAAGAGGGCAGAAAAAAAGCAACCCTTAAAATGAGATGTGTGGAGACACCAGTGTAATGCCTGAAATTTGAAATTTAAAATAGGCCATGAAGTATTTAAGTTTGAGAGAACTCTAAGTAGGCTGGAGGCACCTAACAGGAGTTTCTTTATATACCCAACTCCCCCTCCTCACTTCATGCATTTGTCTTGATAATCTTGACCTTAATAAATCTTCCCTAGACACAAGTGAATTCAACAGTCATTAGGGTACAACTTGAAAATATGAATTAAAAACAACTAAACAAAACAGTGATTAGACTATATTGTCACTACTGCTTTGGAGAAATGTCTATTCTGAATGATGCAGATAATATTTTAAAAGAAAATAAACACACAATAATTACAAATTTATGTCAGAAACTTTTATATCTAGAACAACTTTCAGTATTAGAACTGGGCTTGCTAACATTTTTCTATTTTAAAGGGGAAAAAATTAAAATAGACAAGATGACTTTACAGTGTGTTGTTGAAATTTCAAGGGTACTTTTCTGAACGTTTTGTACATTTAGATGCTCTTACAGTACTGTGGTATCTCTTAACGTTGACTGAATAGAGCACTTGGTGCACTAACCTGCATATCAGAGATGGAAACAAGCTTATTTGATCTAGACAAGAACTGAGTTTCCATAGGAGCCTGATTTGGAGAATAAGAAAGTAGATATGTTTGTGCTGTTTGATTATTGTTGATTCAGTAAAGATTGATGCTCTTTTTCCTAAAGAATCACATTTGTAAGAGATTAATTGAATCACCACTACTGTGTAGGCCACTTGGTGTTTTTGGTTCAGGATGCCTAAACCGAGGCATAAACTACAAACTGCCAGCATACCACTGTTTTGTTTGAAAAGCAGCATTTTTAACAATAGTTGCACATGTTCAGAATAACTTTTTTTCATACTTGACTTCCTAATTTTTTTATTGGAATGCCAAAACTGTTAATACCAATGCTGGTGTTATAAAATTTGTTATACAACGTCCTTTAAACTTGCTGTGATTCAATTAAACAATATATGTTTACCTACTAAACCATTTACGTAGGTTACTTCAGTTCATGCCCTTCCTTAAGACAAAAAAAGTTCTGAGAAGACTTTTTATTGAAAGTATTAAATGTTTAATTTTCTTTTGCTGTGGTGGATGTAGAATAGTCCATTTATCTTCATTAAGGCATATATAGCTTTAAAACTTGAGGCTTTGCTACTTGAGAGTTATGGATGCATGCCCTCACTTGTCAAGATAAATGTATTATACTGTAGTTCTCTCCCCTCCCAGTATGGATATTCAAGTTGTACTGCAGATTTGACCACAAGTAAGCAATTCTCTAAGGATAGAGAAGGAAAAGGCACATCCTCCTAGGAATATATTTTCCAGAGCTAAAATTGACATTTTTATAAATAATTTCCATGTTGCAAACTTCAAACTCACAATCACAGCAATTCAGTGATATGCATTTGGCATGAGTCAGTTTCAGTTCTTAGTGCTTTTCATTGGAAATGGCATAAAAAGTAAAATTTCTTTGAATTTTTTATGTTGTGGGCTTAGAGGGGACAGAAGATGTTCTTTACTTGTAGTTGTCTAACAGTGCATGGCAGCATAAATAACGAAATGGTCATAAACCTGAGCTGCACTTCTTAGGTCACATGTTCCATTTCATTTTTAAAGAATCTAGAAACAAACTAAGCAGTTGATAACAGGTCAGTTGCAGGTGATAAAAGAGATTTTAGATGGGACATTACTTCTTTTTCCACACCTGGCATAACCGCATTATATTTTTTGCAGAGTTGTCTTTAAGCACTGGTATGTTTGTTCATAAACATATGGCATAAACAATACCTCACTATTTGAATTTCAAGGACACAATACATTTTTTAAAGATAGTCACCACACGTCATAGATTCCTTGCTAAAAAAAAAATTGATACAGATTTATTTATTATTAAAAAAAAAAAAGGCTTATTTATTTGTAACTGAAATTTATCATTAAAATATAGTGGGTCTTGCAAAACAGGACTCTTTCTTTCAATATTGTCACTAGATTTGATATTGGAAGCATTTAAGAATGAAGTGTGTAAAGTACTCTTTAATTTTTTAAATTATCTTTATTTTTATTTAAAAACAAAAACAAAACACCCCACAAAGTTATTGAGACTGTTTTGGTAAAAGTGATAATATACTTAAGGTATTCACACTCTCAGAAGAGCTAAAATAAGCCTGGTATTAAGCGTCCTAAATTTTAATCAAGCCATTATTTTTAATAACTATGTGCACACTATAAAAAGCCATGTTTTTATCTAGTTAGCAATTGAGGAGTCCAGTGCTTGTCTTAGATTGTGAATAACTGTGAATCATATTAATTATAGCTATCCTCAAATTGATTAAGTACAGTGAAAATAATTGCAAATTTCATTTCTAAAAATACATTATGCTGGCTCTACTGTGGGTTATTGACTCTGAGGAATTGCTTAAAAAATGCTGTATAGTTATTGTTTTTTAGATTATTATGCTTTTTGAAGCTAAGACAGATGTACAAAAAGATGCAGTTTTTATTTTGTATTGGCAGCTTCCAAATATTTAGTATCTATTTCCAAGAGCTGCAATTAGTAAAGCATCCATGGTACTGAAATCCACACATCCCACAAGCTAATTATATTTGCAAGGTCAGATTGAATACATATTTTCAGAAAAATAAAGGGTTATATAAATGTGTCTTCTACTTGGCTGTTATATCACAGTTTGTTGATCTGGAGTATAATGTGTACAATTCACAAATTTGTCTGATAACAGAAAGTGGTGTGTGATTGTGTTTATTTTACTAACCAGTATATTCACAGCAATCACTTCCAAATATCTCTCCAGTAAAGATGTGTTAATTACAAAACAGACAAGGTCTTCTATTATATTAAAGCTACTAACAAGAAGACAGCAGGAATCACACATGTAAATAGCATCATCAACCCCTATTTTAGTCCTCTGTTTTGATCTGTGAGTTGCGCATAGACCAAAGGTGCTATTAAAGACTCAGTATATGAAATAGGCAGCATTATATGAACAAAATTTATTCAACAAGAAAACAGACCTTTAACATGAATTTAACAAGCCTGAGAAATTATAAACTCTCATATGCTGCAGATTCATGCAGTGATAATAAACAAAAAAGGAAAGTAAGAGGTTTCCTTAAGCTAGCCAAACTGCTAATGGTTTTGTTATAAGCTGTCTGCTGTTGAAATGACCTTTGAAAAGTCTGAAGACACTTAGACTAGGGAAAATTAAATGGTCAGAGTGGTGAAAGAGTTGCAGTATGGAAGTGTGTTTTAAAAAAAATTCTACCATCACATTTCTGGAAAATAACCCAATGGTGTAGACTTTTGTTTAACTTGCTAAATCCCCTTTCCCTAAAGATATCATGAAGCTTGGAAAGCGTAGTTTTTACTAAAACAGTGCATGCTGCATTAGGTAATTTGAGTACACTGAAAGCTTAACTTTTTTGGATGAGCAGTACTGACTTCTTCCAGCAAAAATCTAAAAGTAAGTAGGGGTTTGTGCTGCACTTAATTAATCCTTAGGGGTTCTGTATTCAAAATACTGTGTCTAAAGTTTCCATTGTAGAATACGGAGTGACCATGTTGCTGTCATCGGATTGCATCATGCTGTACTTCAAAATATACAAACACAGAGAGGAGACTTCAGCTTGCACACACCTCCAAGTGCTCACCGGGGCTTTTTTCTTAATCTTACTGTGGCATAATTAACACCTGCTTCACCCATTGCTCATTAGTACACTGGACATTAATGAGTCTATTTTCCTATAATCGTCTAAAGGAGGGACTGATTTGCTCTCACTGTGGAAAAAAACCAATTACATTGTATAGAAATGAATATGTAGGATTTATTGTTGTATTTAGGTTTTTATTGCGTATTAGGTCTAAATTTAGCCTCCAGGTTGTTGAGCGTGTTAGTTTCTTTAAGATGGTTGCTATAGTGATAGCAGCAAATTCCTTTAATCTTAGTGTAGTTAAAGTATTTAGCTACCATTGGTCGTCACAGTGCAACTGAGACGAGAAATACCATTCACACCTGTACTTCTTATACCCATCTGAGATAGCAAAATTGAAACTTTATCCCTTTTTTAAAGCTTAAAATTTGTGGGTTTAATATTTCATCCTGTTTTCTGTTAGATTGATATTTGTTCTACTTAGGAAATGCTTGCCTTTTGCTCCTTCAGGAGGACAGGTAGAGTGGGCAGTTCTACCATGCAGGTAGTACCTGACACATAACAAAAATTACTTCTGGTCAGCATTAATATGCTTGAGTAATATTCAGTATCACTCAGAAATATTTTAGCAGCTAGTTTTCGAATTTTACTATAAAATTTATCCAAGCATAACGTTGAGAACACCAACCAAAATGTTAAATTCGTTATCAAAACCAAGTTTCATCAGTTTTTTGTTTTGGATTTTCTTTTTGTTTTCATGACTCAAGTCCCAAAACAGTCCATGCTGGATGATGCTGTTTGTTCTTGGACAAGCTCAACATTGTCTAGTGAAGTTTTCAGTTAAACTCAAATCTAGAAACGTAGCTGTTAGCAAGTTGTAAAGCAGCTCTTTACAATTATAGTAATTACTGTCAAATTCCTGTTTCTCGCTCTTCCGGGTGATTTTTTTACTTGCTTGGGTTTTTCTTATCTACCTGGTCTCTGGAGAACCTGTGGTGTGGCAATTTTTAACTTTGCTTTATTTTGCTTTATTTTTTAATTTATATTGCCTGTTTGTTATGGTTGAACATTTCCAGGTGTTCATAAATTAGAGCATCTGGTTACAGTGGAACACAGAGATATATACAAAAGCTTGTCACAAGTGTTTTGAGAGAGAGAAAAATTGGGAAAGCAATAAAAAAAGGAAAAAAATACAATTTTATATGTTAACCACAAAGAATGTGTAGATATATGGAAGCTGTTTCAGATCATTAAAAATACTTTCAAATTTAATTGCTTTTTTGTATCATTAGCATCTGATGGCATGCTTCTACTGCATATTAAATCTCAACTGTATTGGAGGGGTTTTTTGTTGTTTTCATTATTGTTTATAAAAAATGTCACTGTTAACTCACTTTCATTGGGTTACAACCTAATAATTTTAATAAAGAAGATTTTTTAAGGGTTTTTTTTGTACGTTTTTTGCATGCAGTTTTAAGGCGTGACATATGCAGGTGGATCTGGCCGGTCATCTGAGAGTCCAGGCCATAGCCCTTAGTGGCACCGAGTCACTCCACATGACTCATGTAGTTGGGTCTCAAAAGTAAATAACAGGTGATAAGTTACTAAGCTTTTTCAGTTTACACTTTGATATTTTGTTAGTTTTTGTTATAAATACTCACCAATTAATTTTATTTCCACATGAATCAACTCAATATTTATATTGTACTCTTATTAAATTGCATATGTATTTACTTGGTAATATTTGTGTAAATGGAGAGGAAAATTGTAGAACAAGTTGGGATACTTGATGTTGCTTTCACTGCAGATTTTGTGACAGTGGTTGATTTCATAAAAATTTGGTTGAGGTCTCATTCCTCAAAATATCAAACCAGCCATATAAATGTATCTGTTTTCCAGCCCATAGTATGGAGACAAAGAGAATAAAGGAGATTTAAACTATTTAATGAACTAGAATAACTTCAAACATATGCAGATAATATGTCTGCAAAGTATGCCTGATGCTATTTCTGTGGACGTACAGGGCTGTACATGCACTGGTTGCTAAAAGACTGTGGTCTAAATGAGAAGTCTTATCTTGCAGTTATCAATCTGTAATGGTGAGTACTCAGTGGGTTTGAGCGTACTGTTGGTACATTTTCAGTTCTGTTTCACCTCACGTAAGCATTGGATAGGGGTGCGGGCTTTATTTTATGGGGCCGTGAAATCCTATTTCCAAAGACTTTCACAGAGAAATTCAGCACAGGACAGAATAAAAATCAGCAATGATCTTACTTTATTTGCAATGAAATAGCACTGAATACTCTCTACCGTGTACCTTTAAATCATAAATGACCTTGGTTTTCTCTTACTCTATTTTTTACTCCTGAGCATGACACTGACAAGGACTTTTTAATCCATCAGGCAGTTTATAGACCCTTTCGTAGTCACAAGAAGCAAAAAGCATCTGACTAGAAGGGAATACATGGGGCAAGTTCCTTGCTGGCTATAATTTTGTTGTCATTTCAAGTATTGTGGTAGTATAATTGATGTGACAGGACTGGGCTTTAGACTTGGTCCCTTAGCTTGTGCTCACTTTCAGTTTTAGTCTCTCTGTCATTCATTTTGATTGGATAAGATTTAGGCGACAAACATATGCATACCTTTGAAGCTTAGAGTAAGCGTACATAAAAATTCAATGTTATACGATGATATCATATATACAAAAACTTACAGCTCCATGGAATAGGTAATAATTGGTGTCACCTTACAATACAAGTTAGTGTAGTGAGCTGATAGCATAGCCAGCAGGAGGCTCTTTTTTATTAATATTATAATTAAATGATTTTCTGGATAAAGGCCAAAAACAGATGAGAGTTGATTGTGCCTTGTCCACTGTTGCTTGGCACTATTGGTTGCATTTTCTAAAAAGAATTGACTTGACATCTTGTTTTTACAGGTTGTTATTGATGCCTTCAGATTGATCAATGCTAATATGATGGTCTTGGGACATGAACCAAGACAAACAACTTCAAATCTGGGTCACTTAAACAAGCCATCTATCCAGGTAAACCCAGTGTTGATAGTCCTGTAAATGACAAGATTTGTTCATCAGTTTTGGGGAAAGGTACCTAAAAACAGTAAGCTACAAAATGTTTATGGTTCTCTCTATAGAATTTTTATGCATGCATTTATAATTGGTGTGGTTTGTCAATGGAGTTATTTATGTGAAGGGTTCAAAATTGAACTTTAAATTAGCTACCTAAGTGTGAATGCATGTGTAAGTATACTGCAAAGGTTTAAGTACAGATTTATGGAAATGCAGACTTTTGAAAGTGACAATTGATGTCATACCATGTGATGTGAGATAGGTACTGTTTTCAGTACTGCGATTTAAAAAGTGCTTCTTGTTAAATCTCAGCTTTCCTAAAGATAAATTATTCTCCACCACATTATGGGAGAAAATCCCTCTTCATTAATAATCTTTCTACTGTATGCTTGGTTCTTGCTGAGTATTGTAATCTACATTTAACCTTGTATTGTCTTAAACAACCTCTTATTTTTATATAATGCTGAAATTTGTAAAAAAAAAATGGAGGAGTAGGGGATTTAATGGATTAATTAGATGTTTGTGGGATTGGCTTAAACAGTAATGTTTCTTTTGAATATGTTGTCTTATATTTCCTTGCAAGCATTTATGAAACTTAGCTATTCAAGGTTTGATTTCTGAAGTTGACTTTCACTAGGAAGACAAAAATGTTGGTCTTCAATGAAGCAAGCCTTTATTTTGAGAAATAGCTTCTGTCCTGAAACAAGTATCCCCTGGAGTGATTAATGCTTTTATCTGTGTCATTCTTCTGCCTCAATGTTTTTTCCTTTTTTTTTTTCTCCGCAGAAAACTTTTTTCCCTTAGTGTGCATTTTAAAAGGCATGAGTGCTTGCAACCCTGAAGCTTAATTCCTGGTCTTTTGAGCCATTACTTGAACAGTAAAAATAATATTTGCTAGATAAACACCCACGAAAAAGACTGTGTGTTAAAACTGAAATAAGGGTTAAACTTCTGCTGTAAGAGAGCCATCCTTTGGGAGTTATTAGATCACCATACCCCTATCTTTCAAAAGATCAGTTGTGTTTTATTACTAATCCATTGAAACCCTTTACTATTTATAATAATTCTGGCCAAAACCAGACAGTTAAAGAATGTCTGGAGGTTGTTGTGGGCTGGTTTTTTTGGTTGTTTTTTTTTTAATTGGTGAAAACTGTGAACTATAATGAGTATGAAAAATGCAGCTAATACTCTTGATTGGCTATAGGCAAGCCCATGCTTGCATATTTCAGGGCTTTTCTAACTGGGCTTTTCTGGACTATGTATAATGACCTCCCTTGTAAACCCCTGTAGTATTGTTCAACTTCATTATTTTAACATCACTGTCACTACAACTTGGCATATTTTGGCCATGGGAGTTTTGGGTTTCTGTTGTTAGAGTGGGTATTTTTTGTTTGTGTTGGTTTTTTGCAAGTTGGCAGTGAGCTCTTGTAAATGTTGCTGTTAAGCTAAAAATCATAGTTTACAAGGATACTCTGCTCTTAAAACTACAAGAGGTCTTGCAGTGTTGGTTTGCTTTTATTCTAAGGTCATGAATAAAATTCTGACCTACATGAGGTCATCAGCAAACTTAATATTGATTTCAGCTGAGCTAGAAGCAAGGATTTTAAGACATTCCTTAAAATCTCAGGAATAACAATAATACATGAATTGATTTCACTCCTTTTTTTGTGTGTTTTTTCCTGTGTGCCCTTATCAACAGCTTTTTAAATTTTTCTTTGTGCATCTAATTTGTAAGGCTTGTTCACATGATGGGTTCCATTTGAGACAAAATACATTAAGAAGAAGCTTTGCTTTAAAGTATTTTATGGGTTTTAATTTAACCTGTTGCAGTGGCTGAACCACAACTACTGTTCGGGTTTGAAGTGAAACAGTCATTCGCCTTTTGCATTTGTCCGCTCTTTTAAAGAGTGATTTCAGAAGAGGAGAGGAAAGAGAGAGGGTAGCTGGGGAAGGTGAAGATGTTTGTCAAGTTTTAGGAGCTTTAGAAAACACCCTAAATACCTACAACTGAGTGTAAACGCAAACCCCCAAACCTCATATGCAGTGCATTTGAGTGGGATAAGAAAATGGCAGTGGAAACTAATTATTGCTAATAGTTTCAAAGATAAATTACTTTATTGATAAAACCTGGATTTTTCAATTTTAATTTTACTAAGTGGCACAAATAATGGTTATCTGTAACTGCTGGTTCTTATAAATCACACACGCAGAATACCGTTCAAGTAGTTTCATATCTTTGTATATGTGTTTGCAGAAGAAATCTGTTTAGAATGTATGTATGAGAATTTTTTTCAGCTTTTCATACAGATAATTTTGGAATGCTGAAATATTAAGTTGCATAAAATGCAAATACACATGCATTCTGTATAGCTCTAAAGAATATATTTAAACATAAATAGGTGGAATGACTGAAACATGAAATATTTACCACTAATTCTGCATATTTTATGTATGATTTATCATATCTCATTTATAAATGTATACTTGATACGTGAAATTTTATTTGAAACATAGACAATTTTAGTAGTGATGAGGATTTATCATAGAATTGTCTTAATCTCCCCCACCCCCAAACATTAATCTGCTTCACTGTTAAGTCATGTAAAAAAAACCCAAAACTGTAATGCATATGAGCAAAACAGAAGATACATGTATATAGGTGTCACTTAATCTAATATTAAATTTTGACATACAAGTTTAAGGACATATTTGTAAAGAGCATAATTATAATAAGAAAGGCTGCTTGTCATTTAAAGAAAATTAGTTTTAATATCTAAGATTATTTTGATGCATGTAGTCTAACCAGTACCTGATGTTTAATCACTACTTCAGCTATTCTGTCTTTGTATTGTATCTTAGAGAATGAACCTGGGAATGTTGGCAGTGATTATAGATAAATAGATAGCCAACATTCTTTTGCTTGTAACAGATAGAGCCTTACATTTTAATAGACATGATAACCAAGTTTATTGAGAGAGGAAGGATTTGAGAGAAATATGTTTGTGCATATGTATCGGTCAACTGTTTGCAGGCAGTTACCACTTTTTTCTGTAATAGTTGTTACTGTGTGAAAAAAATCCATGGTTTAGAAATAGAATGTATAACTGTCAGTTAGAAACACTAAAAGAGAAATAGGAGAGGTATATTTATTTGATACCTACTTACAGCCACTGTGTGTGTTTCTTTGTGCTTTTTCTTTTATTTAAGCGATGTTTGAAGATGGTTGTATTTAAATGAACTCTTCCTTTCTAATGTTTCTTCATTTTAATGGTGGTTAATTTTTATGCAAACTTTTCCCTGGATCTTACAGGCACTAATTCATGGACTAAACAGACATTACTATTCCATCACCATCAACTACAGGAAGAATGAACTAGAACAGAAGGTAATTGTATTAGCTTTTATTCAGAGGACAAAAAAACACGACACAAACTGTTTGAGACTTTGGCAATATTCTGATTTCAGCTGTAGATGCGTTCAGTAATTGTTTTAACTCTCCTGGCATAGATGACTTCTCTTCCAGAAAGCACTTCTATGTATAGTCATGATGATGAAACCTGCCAAAACCACATTCTAATATTCATATGAAGAGTTTGACAACATGTTTGTCCACATGTTTTATGGAAAGTCCTCATGCTGTTGTCTACACTTGAAACTTTACACAAACCTGTTAAAGTTTTCAGTGATGAAGCTGAAAGACATACTAGCTGTCTTACCTTTTCTCAGGCTGGAATTCCTGAAGCTAGAAGATCATGTTTTCCAAAAACAACTGTATAACCAAGGAATCTCAGGTTTTTATTTACTGCAATCACTTTGACAGATGGTGCTTTCAGTTGATACAAACCTCCCCAAGACTATACTTAATATTAGGAAGTAGTGATGTCCTGCATTTAGAGGCGGGAGGGGCAGAATAATAATTGTTCAGCTACTGACAACAAATATTGTGAGTTACCATTCTGTGAAAAGCAGTGGTTGGAAGGGACCTCTGGACATCACCTAGTCCAACCCCCCTGGTAAAGCACGTTCATCTCTGTCAGTTTGCACAGGATTGTATCCAGGCGGGTTTTGAGTATCTGCAGTGAAAGAGACTTCACAGCCTCACTGAGCAGCCTCTTCCAGTGCTCTGTCACCCTCACAGGAAAGCAGTTTTCCCTTGTGTTCATATGGAACCTCCTGTGTTCCAGTTTGTGCCCATTGTCCCCTCTCCTGTCCTCTTGAGACCTGCCCTTTAATTAGCTTTGACAGGATTCCTTCTGTCTTCTCCAAACTAAACAGCCCCAGGTCTCTCAGCCTTTCCTCATAAGAGAGCTGCTCTGGACCCCTAATCATCTTCACAGCTCATTGTAGCAAATTTCCTCAGTGTCAAGTGAAATTTAGCTTCACGGTCTCAACCAGGAGAACAAACAGAAAAAAAAAGAAAAGGAAGAAGTTTATTGATCATCTACAGAATTCAGTTCTCAAAAAAGCAAAACAAAACCACAAACAACAACACACACAAAACAAACAAGCAAAACAAAACAAAAACAGTACCAAAAACAAACAAACAAACAAGCCACCAACAACAAACAGATTCTGTCCTGAGTTATGCCTGTGTATGTTCATGACCTTGTTAGGATTATAAATTGATTGCAGATTTGGAATTTATGATGAAATTGTCAGAATAGTTTTCTCAATTTTGACTTTGAGGGCTAAAAGTAATGAAACACCCCAGTTTTGATTAATGGAAGACAATGCATGCAATCAGGGAGTTTAAAAGAATCTGTGACATGCATACCCCTTTTTAGGATGGTATCAGACTTTCAAGACCTCAATCTTACTGAAAAGAGTAAGTAATTCACCAAAACCAACTCTTTCTTCAGTCTGTGAAGCTTCCAGAGGTTATTGTTTCCATTCAAATAGAACAGTGTGGACATTCCAGTCTTTTCTGAAGCTCCAAGTGTGTATTTTCTTTAATGACCTTACATATGCAAGTTATTACCTTTGCTAGTAGGAGAATAATCTTGAGTGAATTAGGGAATTTTAAATCTGTGAGACAGCAGCTATCTCCACGTATCTTTCATGAGGCAGGTTCATACATGTCTCAAACCCACCTCGTGGTGGTGGTGATCTGTTATCTCCCATCCGTAGTAAGAAGAGTACACACTTCATGAAGTGGATGATGAGTCCCTCACACCAAAGCATAATTTTAAAATCCAGATAGCCTAGTTAAACTGTCTGTATGCAGTTTGCCTACAACTCCTTCTGACAGTAACTGAGATCTTGATGATATAACAACATGAACCTTCAATGCAGTTCGTATGTTCCAAAGCCGGATTTCCTTCGAAGCTTTACATAAGATCAAACAGGCACTTTTATTCAGCAATTACAGGGCTTGTGGGTTTGCAAAGTTATCTGTAGTAATTCTTCACAAATTGAAAGCAAACTGAAACTCTTTGCGGAAAGATTCCTCCCTACAGTCCTTAAATGTGCAGAAGACCCACAAAATTCTTCATTATTCATAACACTCAGGAAATTGCCTTTGTAGCTATTCCTTCGCTCTCTCAAGAATGACATCAGTCAAGTAAAACATTTCAGATATTTCTAATAGTCTCTGTGTTTGCCACCATCAAAACTCTGCATCACACTATCATTTTGTTCTTAGGGCCACTTACTTTGTAGGAGGACAAACGCACGCAAGCCATGCTTTGGTTGCCTTTGAAGTTCACTTCATCACAACTGTGGCAGCTGCTTACATACAGTTCAGGATAATCAGTGAAGCCTAAATAACTACTTCATACATTTAATCCAAGCATTAAAACCTTTTTCAACTTCCTCAGAGGCCAAAAGCTTCAACCATACCATTTGGCAGCCAAAATATTCACCCTTCTGTTAGCTCTCCTATAATGCAATTGTGCATTCTCAACCTATAGCAAAAACTAAAAATTATGAAAGAAAAACCTAAGTATTCCTGTCAAAGTAAATGTAACCTGGGTTTCCATGTCTCATTTTCATATTTAGGGTTCAAGAAGTTTTATTGTTAAAAACTTATTAAAAATCTGTTGTCTCTTCTAGCAGAATAATTGATACTGTATTCCCTGTATTTAAACATTGTAAAATCAATAATATTTTTATTACATTCTTACTATTGTAAGTTGTTTTTCTGTCAAAGACATCTTCATAATGTTATGAATGTATTTTATAATGAATGCTCTAAAGAGGTTTTGTTTTGCAGATGTTGCTGAATTTGCATAAGAAGAGTTGGATGGAAGGTTTGACACTTCAGGACTACAGTGAACATTGCAAACTCAATGAAACAGTAGTGAAGGAGATGTTAGAATTAGCTAAGAATTACAACAAGGTATTCCTATCCCATAACGATAGTAGAATTGTAGTAGAGTTTATGAAGTGAAAAAATTTATTACTTAATTTCATAAGTAAGAAGTTAATGATTACAAGCTTTATTCAGAATAACTTGTAAAAGACGAGGCTGTAAGAACAAAACAATTGTTGCAGGAACTCTTTGGACCCCTCTCCTCTCAGCGAAGAGTGTCTTGGGATTTGTTTAAATTAGTCACAAGTGTGGCTTCCATGGCCTTGTGGAGACTGTTTCTTACTAAACAACTATGTATCGTTTTGTGTGAAGTTGCCTATTAGCATTTCAGGCTTTGCCACCTGACTTTTTGTCCTAAACTAGCAAAGCATTTTTCTTTGTAACGTGAATAATCACATCAGTTTTGTATTTTCACTTAGTGAAGAGTATATAAGATTCCTGTAGATCAAAATAAGCAGTTGATCATATTCTTTATTCTTTCAGTCAAGGACTACTTGACCAGTATAGCAGAATAAAGGTTATTTATCTCTATCATTCCAGTAGATAGTATTTAGAACACATTCTAGAGCCCAATTCAATGTTCTTTTCAGACAAAGAAATTATTGTAGGTAGTATAATAGAGGAATCATGGTTATTTGTACTGTTCTAATACTGCCACTTACACTTAGAAATGTTTTTTTACAAATACTAGATCTCAATAAGCACTCTGGGTAGTAAGCATGTCAGTCATTGGTGATGAGTGCTGTTTTTTTAACTTAACTAGTGAATGTAATATTTAATTTAAAGTCAGTGGATTTGCTTTATAAAGACACTTTTTGAAGGCAACAGAACATTATAAAAATGTATGAAAATAAGTACCTTGAAACAGCATAAAAATTTATTGAGATCAAACCTCCAGTAGTTAAAACAATGTATGTAACATTATTTTTGGTTCTGGTTTACTAGTTTCGTTGTCTTCAACTATCTATAACTATTGATACTGCTCAGTTAAAATTTTTTACTTAAAAGCGGTTTTGGAAATAGATGACAATAAACCCATTCATGAGTATTTGCCTTGATCTTTTGCACTAATTCTTAGTAATTAAAACCGTGTTTGCTGAAAAGCTGAAGTACCTTTCCTTTTGACTTTCTGAAATGCATTGCTGTTTGATTTTTTTTTTTTTAAGAGAATTGTATTTTGGGAGTCTTGTGGCATGGGGAAAAAGTAAATGAAATCTGAAACGCTGACCTTTTCTGTGTTTCTTTCACAGGCTGTTGAAGAAGAAGATAAGATGACACCTGAACAGCTGGCAATAAAAAATGTTGGCAAGCAGGTGAGGTGTGATGAATTAGAGTGAGGTGGAATGATATGCTTCGTTCATCCTAAATATTAATTTTTTTTACATATGTGTAGGTGATTTTAGTTCTGAGTGCAAAACAGTCTTAACGCTCCAAATAATGAATTTATTTTTATTGAAGGTTGTTGTGTAAGGAACAAGGCTTTTGGCTGTAGGTAATCAGCAGAATATCTGCAAGTCGTGTGCTATATGCTTTTGTATTACGTGCTGAGGAGCAGTGTTGAGAAATGGTAGGGTTTTTTGTGGCTGTTTTTAGGTTTTGTGGTTTGTTTTGGCTTTGTTTTTTCTTGAAAAAACTGCTTTCCAAGAAGAGACAAAGATACCCAAGTCTGTGTCAAGAGGCCAAAACTGTGGAAGGTTTTAAAAAAAAAAAAGGTAATAATTGAAAGAAGGTGGGAGTATTGTTTATACATTGTCATGGCTAAAGAGCCACCTCACCCCTATCCTCAGTTCCTGAACGCAATGTCAGTGCTGAGCTCCAATACACACGTATGTAAGTAAGCTTTGTGTTGCTGTTGAAGTAAAACATTTCAGGACTGAAACTCAAAACACCCACTCAATTAATTCTATACTTTTGCAATATCAGGATACAGTATCTTTACAGAAGACAAAAAACCCCTATTTCTACATTTGATTTCAACATAAAGGTTGATGAAGTGTGCTTTGGTGAGGGAGAAGAGAGCAAAACAAGTGTCTAAGAGGCTGTGTTCAAATTCAAGAAGGGCAGTGGAAACAAGAAATAGCTTTAAAAATATCCAGTGTGTCTTTAATGAATCATTAGGCAGCAGAAGCAGTAGCTGGTAGCAGTAGAAGAATTTTAAGGATTCTGGATTGCTCTTATGTGTCAGCTTCTAGCAGCTGTGCCATAACACGTCTGCACTATTGTTCAGTCACTCGTGTATTTCTGTAGCATTTGGAACAATGGGGTTTATGCACACCTACACATACATAAATATATATACAAAATAAAACATGGAAGAAGCGTTGTATTTTAAGGGTTATGATGTCATCTCAATTTAAACTTCACTAGTTGTGTAAATGATTACTCATACATTAAAAAAAAAACCTGTTTTGATACAGTTCTTTTAAAAACGTATTTTTCCTAATAAAATGATTAAGTTTTTTTTTTAATTACAAGAAGGTTCAATTAGTTTCCATGTGGGTTTTTTTAATGCAACTTATATAAAAAGCTTTGTAAACAAACAGCTGACCACATTAGGGATATGTTATTAGGTTGCATAATTTCCTAGGAAGAGAGAGAATGTTGGAGAACTGTGTAATCTTTGAAAGGAATTATTTAAGAAGGACAGCAATTACAGAGATTTTTCGAATACACTTTTATGTAAACTTAGATGGGTTCAATGGATTTTTGACTTTTTTTTAAGGAAGTTAAAATTCCCCACACATGATTGTCTTCCATATTTTAATTTCTTTACACACTAAAAGGCTACAACAATATTACAATACATCTTAGAGGTGTTTTTTAATTGTCTGATACTTTTGCAATATTTGGAGATTAATTACTTAATCTCACTTTTGAAATTGAAATGCATGAGTATTGTTTTCAGACAGAAATAATCTTCTTGTTCTATGCAGATGTCCACACCAATCGAGTAGTAGTATGTATGTGTATTTTCAGAACACTGCTCAGGCTTAACATTCAATTTTTCAGAACATTTGAACACAGCATTGTGAATTTCCCCCCCCCCCCCCCCCCTTTTTTTTTAATTGGCGTAAATATTCTTATTTTCTCACCATCAACACAACTATTCAAAGACTGTGCTAGATCATGCCTGAGTCTTTACAGAATTAGAATACACATTTGTACAAAGGTCCAAAACCAAATTGCAATGTACTAGAACTAAGATTAAAATATTTGCCACAGTGAGATGTATAGTAAATTGCCCACATTGCATGTTGTCCTTAAAACTCAGAGCTGCCATGGCTATTCTTCAGATGCTGGATAGAAATTTACTTCCTAAACCTATCCTCAACTTATCTGAATGATAATATGGACTAATAAAACCTTACTCATGGAAATTCAGTCATTTGCTAGGTTTTGTTGGAATGGAAAATTCAGGAGCATTACTGGTCTATCTTAACTCACAATCACCTTAAATAGACTTGAAGTAAATGAAATCTTTCAAATGTGTTTTGGTTATTTCTCTTATTACATCTTTTGTATTTCAGGACCCCAAACGTCATTTAGAAGAGCATGTGGATGTGCTGATGACCTCGAACATTGTCCAATGTTTAGCTGCTATGTTGGATACTGTTGTATTTAAATAACCGATTTACTGTTTGTGATGCTTTCTGTGTATATTTGTTTATTGTTTCTAATACTCACAAAACAGAGACTGTTGTGGCTATATTTGATTAAACAGAGACATCTGACTTAATTTGCAATGTAAGTGCAGCACTATAACACCTTTCAGTCTCTAATTGTGCAGTTGCTTCAGTTTCTTTATGCCAGGGTCTTTACAGATTCCAAAGCATTCAAGAACACAATGTGGGCAAAAATGTATTACGTTTTCATTTAATATTTGGGGGAAAAATCAGTAGTACATATATATTTTGATTGTTGCAACATAATAAAATACATTTACAAACCTGTCTTAAATTCTGGAAGGCCTTTTTTGAGAAAGGATGAGGGCAATTAACAGTGTAGGAAGAGTGTTGGTAAAGGTTTTTTTCTACCCACCGTAAAACTACTGAGATATTAATTGCTAGAACAGCAAAAATTCTCTAACGAAATTTGGCTCCTGTTGATTACCAGATACTTCCATTAAGACTGGGGAGGTGGGGTGGGGTGGTAAAAAAATTAGTAGCACTGAATTCTTAGGATATACAGAAACGAAAATGCTGAAAATTCTCCTTCCAGCTCCCTTTCAAATATTATTCAAACCCTAATATCCATAGAAGACAACTGACCTTAAGAAAATGAATTCAGTTATGCTGTGATAACTGAATCACACAACTCTCACAAGTGGTGTCATGAATAGCAGTATTCTGAGAATAAACATTAAAGTGACAGAGGCTGTTCGAGGTTACATGAACCCTCCCTCCCTCCTGCACAAGAGAATGTACATGAGATGTCCATATATATAAATATATGGAAAGCGTCCAAGTGGTATATGACATATAAAATCATTTCCACTGACTAGAGAGGAAAACACTCACAGGAAGGCAGGTACATTGGCTACTTGGTTTTAAGCAGGCAAAGTCAAATAACTGGGCTTGAGGAGTGACTGGGTTTGGGCAGGGGACTGGCTGGGGTTTTCTGTTTGTTGCAGGATTGGATGGTACTTAGGCCGAGTTGATTCTTTTGTCTGGGCAGAAGTGTTCTCCTGTGTCACAGTATTTTGTTTTCTTTAAGAAAAAAAAAAAAAAAAGAAAAAGATAAGAATTGTGGCAGGCAAGTATTTGAAAAATAGGTCTTTTTGTGTTGAAGATGATTTTAAAAATATAATTGACTTCTTCTGTAGTAAATAAATAGCCCATAAAATTGTCTTATTTTCCACTTTGTGCCCAGTAATTTTTTATTTACTTATTCATTACCCTTCAAAGGTTTTTCTTTTGTTTGGAATTTGTTATTTAGGCCTTTTAATTTACTATTTTAGAATAACTCTCTCCCTAAGTATATTTAGCATGCATTTACTTCAGAGGGAAACATGCAGATTTTTGCAGCTGCCCTCCTTATGGCCTTCCCTCTGCCCCCACAGTAGGCAGTAGAATATCAGACAAGGAAAATGGAGATTTACCAAACCACATTTGCCTGCATATAGTTAAATGGAAGTGTTCTCTGGTGGTTCACACTACACAAACCTGCATATAATCGAGGAAATCTGTATTTGGGGCTTGCCCCAGTGTGAGATGGGGCAGGAGCTGATCCGGGGACCTGCCCTGAGCTCATGTGCCAGCAGGGCTTTGCATCGCTGCTGCTACCTACTCCCACACGCACGTGTAACACCACGAGGGAGACATAGTTTGGCAGGTCGTGGGTAACATGGCACTGCAGAACAGGAGAGAAGCTATCACAGTGCTGCAGTGTATACATGCGTGAAGGGCCAGTGTAAGCGGGGAGACAAACCAGTGAGTCTTGCATATTCTAAATTAATTTTGACAAATGTACATCTTGCAGAGAGTAGCTGAAGGGATTCTGTTGGAGATGTGGATCTCCTGTAGAGCTTGTGCTGTGGTACCCTGCTTTCTATCCACTCCGTATTTGACTTGGAGGCAAAATTTTCCATTTACTGAGATGTTTCATGAATAATTGAAAAGCTGTTTTTTGGGGCATCTTTCCTCATTTTTGTCCAGTGCTTTAGGAGCTACACAGAGGATTTGGAAGAATGGGCGCATGCAGTAACCTGAAAAGCAGCAGCCCATATACCATGTTAGAGGAAGAAAGAGGTTTTCAAGCACCCACCTTCTGAGCCTCGAGCCGCAATGGAGCAGACCTTCATTAGCAGCTTGACCCCTCATCACCTGTCAGCATGAAGGACAGGCATATTGTATTAGCAAACTGCTCTCCTTTCTATGACGATTCTATAACACCACCTGCTATTGCATATCCCCCTATTATACCAGTTTAGGAGTGGTGCACTGAAGGTTTTTGGCATATATTAGCACTTCCATATGATTGGCAGTATACCACTGAATTCATTGCAGCTCCACATCTATACGGGTGTAGCTCTGTAATTCAGGGCAGCATTTCCCAGCGTTTATCTGTGTTTCAACCTGTATCCTGCCTGTATAAGCCCATTACCTTTCTGTCTGTTTCAAGCCGGGAAAGGGAAGGGTGAGCACACTGGTGAAACATGTATCAGAAACATTAGTTAGAACCGATACCAAAAAAACTGTTTTCTTATCACTGAAAGGAGAAAGAAGGTGTAGTATTGGAAGTTGCATGCAGTGTACCACCCAACTGCAAGTAAAACTGAAGTGCTTGCTTTTTGGTTCATAATTTATTTTATTAGAATAATTTCCTCGCAGAGAGTCTGTGTATGCCAGCTTCTACGAAACATCAAATCAACGAACTAGCTGAGGGTTAAGCAACAGAAGATAAATGGCCATGGGATGTAAGAGCATTGAAATACGCGTTCTGACAAGTCATCCTGGTTCTAGCCTTCTCTGGATTTGAGTTTGCGAAGTTTCAGCCTGGCTTCAGATTATTATATGCAAGTCTTGTTTTTATTATGCCATGGTCCAGGTACTGTTAATTAGTGGAATTTGAAGCTGGCTGCTGATTGTCACCTGGAAAGAGAAATGGTCTGTAAAATACCTGAAGTGCAAAACGCTAAGGGGAAAATATCAAGAAAGATGGAACGGGATGGGGGGGGGGGGGGGGGGAAAAAAAACCAACAAAAAAAAAAAAGGAGCACGGGGTTTTTAAAACCTCAACAGTTGCGTACGGAGGGGGTGTGGGGG
>WTSP01008499.1:0-17543 GCA_025331215.1 Actenoides lindsayi
AGGCAGACGAGTCCCTCGTCCGGCTTGGCTGACGGCAGCGGGTTGGTATTGCAGCGGCCACGCGGGCCCGTCGCTATCTGCCCGCGGGTGCCCAAAGCAGCCCGGGTGCGTTGAACCCGTGCCAGTTCCTTCCTGCCCGCTGCCGTGCCAGCCTGTGGCCCCGGGCAGCTGATGGGGACACGCTGTGCTGGTTGCCACCGCTCAGACACAGGCTGCAGTGCTCGGCTGCTTGAGTTGCCTTCCTGGTAGGCTGGGGAGGCATCGCCCTTGGGTGCTGCTGTGGGGCCAGTGTCCCCCTCGGCTCGCAGCAGGCTTGTGTGCTCCCAGCCATGTCTGGAAGCTTCAAGAACAGCTCTCCAGGTCACAGTGGACCCATTAACCCCAAGGTTTGTCTCAAGCAATAGCTAATTCCATGTGCCTTGCAAAGACCGTGGGTGGGTCAGTCTCTTCTCCCAAGGAACAAGTGATAAGATAAAACAGCCTCGAGTTGCACTAGTGGAGTTTTGGGTTGGACATTAGGAAAGATTTATTTCCTAAGTGGGTTGTCAAGGCCTGGCCCAGGCTGCCCAGGGCAGTGGTGGAGTCCCCAGCCCTGGAGGGGTTTCAAAGCCGTGGAGATGTGGTGCTGAGGGACAGGGGTCAATGGTGCCCTGGCAGTGCTGGGTTAACAGACTATGATCTTAAAGGTTCTTTTCTAACCTAAAACTATTCTATGATTCTGTAACTGTAGGGAAATGGGAAAGTCACAGTCATGCTTCCAGGAACATCTTTTGTACCTCGAGAGGTTTGAGTCTCTCTCTCTGTCACCTGGGGAATTTTGCAGACATTAATTTGACCAATTTCTTTCTGGGTCCATGCAAACTTCTGGCATTTGCTGTGTCCTGTGGCAGAGAGCTCCACAGATTAACCCTGGCTGTGGAAAGATGCTTCACACCTCATTTGTGTGGAACCTGCCTCCAATATAATTCATTGCCTGTCTGGGGAGGGCAGGGATGGCTGCGGGTGTCCTGTGTTCTCCATCATACACGGCAGAGAGACACTGTTTGTGTTCACCATGGGGTTTGAAATCCCCAGATGTACTCAAACTGCTGTTGGGATTCTGCTGAACCAGCTTTGCTGAACTCAAACCCCAGTTTCACACCCTGCTCAATGATGCAGATGGAAACAGGGACACAAACTAGTAATGCCACTCTTGCACATGCTGCAAGCCTGGCAGTCTGGGGAGCAGCACCTCATAATTTCTAACAGCTATGAACATGTCTCAGCACTTTGTGGCATCCAAACCATTCCAGGGCAATGGATTTTGGACAGAAATTATGTCTTCCCAGGGATCCCCTTTCGTGACCTTCCCCTGGAACAGAAACTCCTATTTTATCCCCATCTTTTGTTACGGATTTTTTCCACACAGGATCGATTTATCAGTTACCCAGTTCATGGCTGTTAATGTCAGATCATCTCATCCCCCAGCTGCTTGCTACACATTTCAAAGAGCTTCAGTATTTGCCAGGTGGGACTCCCCTCTGACACAAGCCACGCTGATGCTGCTCAGCCATTTCTTATCTCTGTAAATCATAGCTTTTAGAAGTCTGAGCACTTTGCTCAATATAGGGGTTGGGTTTTCTGCTTTGTTTATCCTCATATTCCTCTCGGAATCATGAAAAAACCCCACCCCAAGCCCCAGTATCAGTCTTGCCACCTTCCACCCATCTGGCAGGGGGACAAGCAGTTGGTTTGTCCTGGGATTAGTGGCTCTGTGGGTTCCTCCCTGAGCCCTTTGGAAACCTCCTTGGCCTGCTGAGTTATTCCTCCTCGTGCTGCCAGCTTGCGCAAACCTCCTGCTATTTAGTTAATTTTGGGTGAGTTCTTTAGATTTTATTCTTTTTTCCTCTCTCTTTTTCTTTTTTTTTTTTTAATCACAAAGCAATGTGTAAACAACTCCATAGTAACCACTGGAGCACATGAGTCATGTAGCTTTTCTGCCACAGGACATACTCCCTTTCTCTTGCTCACTGTTATGTTTCCAGATTAAAGGAGGGTTTAGTTGCTGAGACGGTTACTCAGGGTTTCCTACTGAGTGTACTGATGTTGAGTCCAGCCCTTTTTTTGATGGTTCGTCTGACTTCTCCCCCAGTAGATAAAGCCTCTACCCCTGGGGGACCTTCCAGGCTTGTCATCTGTCCCTCTGCTGTAAGGTTTAAAGCTCCATTTCAGTTTCTTTTAACTAGTAGCTGGCTTGTATTTTGCTGTTGTTGGAGCCCTCCCTCACATCTGGACCTTGTTTTAGCAGGAATTTGAATCACCCACCCATACAGCCTCTGGTCTCAGGGACTTCCACACCCACTTCCCTAGCACTAGAGATCCCTAGGGCTAGAGGTACCTGAACCCACCTGCTGGCAGAGGTCTTGACCCAAAACCTCATCTCAAATCATTTTTGGGTGAGGAATAAATCTAAACACCCTTTTGCACAGCTCTGGGGAATGTGAGCCCTTGATTTCTCCTGTTTTAAATCACAGGGTCATGCCCAGAAGTTAGGTTTAATGTGGATCTGGACTGGAGAGAGGAGGGGATGGGGATTTTGCCTGGATCCTGCTGCATCCCCAGCTGGGAGACCAGATCATCAGTCTGGCCAGTAGTGGGGCGGATGTGGCTGCAGGTTGGAGGATCTGGGGTGTGGTACCTTCCTCAGGCATCACGAGCCACGCTTGGGGTGATGCCCCAGAGCTCTTCTACAGCTGCTGTGAGTGGGACACCCCAAATCCCGTTGCTGCAAGAGCAGCCTCAGCAGAAAGGGAGGAAAATGCAGGGCCTGTAACATCCCTCTGGCTTTTTTCTCTCTGTAGCAGGATTGGGGGTGCATCATCCCCTGGGGTGCTGTCGGAGGAGATAGCCTTTACAAAAACCCAGCATGGTGGTGGTTGCAAGGGACCTCTGGAGATCATCTGGTCCAACCCCCTGCTCCAGCAGGGTCACCCAGAGCAGGGGGCCCAGGATCGCATTGTCCGGGCACATTTGGAATCTCTCCAGGGAAGGAGACTCCACAACCTCTCTGGGCAGCCTGGGCCAGGCTCTGACGCCCTCACAGCAAAGAATATTTTCCTTCTGTTCAGATGGAACCTCCTGTGTTCCAGTTTGTGCCAGTTGCCCTTTGTCCTGACACTGGGCACCACTGAAAAGAGCCTGGCCCCATCTGCTTGCCCCCATGTTCCCTTTAGCTATTGATGAGCATTGATCAGATTCCCTCTCAGTCTTCCCCGGCTAAACAGCCCCAGCTCTCTCAGCCTTTCCTTGGCACAGAGATGCTCCAGTCAAGGAGCATCTTTGTAGCCTCCGCTGGACTCTCTCCAGTAGTTCCTTGTCTCTCTTGAACTGGGGAATCTGGACCTGGATGCAATACTCCAGATGGGGCCTCACTAGTGCAGAGTAGGGGGGGAGGAGTAGAGGACATGGAACCAGCCTTTTTGTTAGTATCTGGCCAGGGATCCCCTGTACAAAACCTTCTTCTCCCCCACCCTACCCTGGCCCTTGTGTTTAAGGGCAGCATCAGCAAACATTTTGTAGCATCACAGCTGGGCTGACCCCTCTCTTGGGTCCCTCCAGCCCAGACAGCCTGTGCCTGGTGCAGGGTTCATCCCTTTTCCCTCTAAACCCACACAGCGGCAGAGGGAGCTCTTATGCTGGTTTTTTTTCCCCTGTTTATTTATTTATTTATTTACATCTATTTTTTAAATGGAGCAAAGAAAGTTTTCTGGAAGCGTTTGTTGGAAACGTCTCCAAGGATTCATCCTGCAACGTGAGAAGTGCCAGGAGCAACCTACCAGCTGGGTGCATCCCGTGAGAGCGTGGGACCAGGGTGAGAAGAGTGTCACCTCCCCTGGCCACAGCCACCCCTCCTCCTGGGCCTCGCAGAAGGGTGACCGAGAGAAAAACAATCACTGAAACCACCTCTCCTTCCGTTAGAGCTCCCTCTGAGCTTTCTGGGGCCAAGCGGGGATAGAACAGGAACATGATTTCACCGCCCTGATGTTACGGGGTGGTGTGAGCAACCGCTGGAGCTGGAAAAGTGAAGTAAAAAGCAAATCTATTCCCAGCTGGGTGTGTGTGTGTGTGTGGGACTGGCTGGCTGGGCTGTCTCCTCCAACACGCTCTCGGGAACACATTCCGCTTTGGGGGAATAAACTCTGATTTTGAGAAATGCTTCCTAGGAAGTGGTTCAGCCCCATGCCCAGCAGGAGATGCGTGTGTATCAGGGGGCATGTCGCACCCCGACACACCCCTGGGGCTCCAGCACCCCTCCTGGGGTGCGAGCTGGGTGTTCCTAGGTTGTCGGGGTGGAGGGATGGGACCCCTCTCCAGCCCCTGCTCCTGGTCCCTTGGCTTGTGCTCTGCATCCCGGAGAACATCCTATTAGCACGCACCTCAGTGAGGATTTGAATTGGGGCCCCTAAAGCTGAGCCGAGCTGCTCCATGTCCCCCAGCACTCGAGCACCTGCTGGGGTTAGTAAAACAAAACTGGCTCGGCCAGGTTCTGCTCCTGGAAATGGAAGCCACCAAGTTAATTGTTGGACACCACAATAAAAACCACATCTATGGATTTCAGGCTCAACCACCTATTGCCGAAGCTTCCACACAGCAGCTAAATGCTTTCCCTGCCGTTCAAACACTGATGTTTTGGGATGATAAGACATGAGACAGGACAACTTGGCACTAGTGGCTGCCAGGTCTCAACCCTAGACCAGGAAGATGCAGCAAGACTTGGCTTCCTCACGTCCTTCCCCAGTCTCCCACTCACAGCACAGGGTCTGGCTGGTTTTGGTGGTGGGTGAGGTGTAGCTGTCACCTGCTAGTGACATTTCAGTGCAGAGCCATGCTTTCAAAACACCCACCACAGCCAGTTCCTCTCTATGGACTCCCAAATCTATCATGACTCCGTTTTGCAGTTGCTCCGCATCCCTTGTGCTCCAGGCAAATGATTTGGCCCCTCTGCTCGGGTGGCCTCACCAAGAGACGTCGAGTACAAACATCCCCACTGTAGTTTTTGACAACGTCAAAGTTTCTGGCTTCTGATCTAACAACAGGACTTGTCATTACGTTTAGTTGCCTTCTCCTGCCCTCACTCCCACCAGACCTTGAAAATGGTCTTACATGATGGTCTTATATATCCACAACACAACCAACCTGTTATGAAGGCCTTGGATCTCATTTTCACAGGGCAGGAGCACAGTTTGCACACTGCAGCCTCTCCTGGCTGATGTCGTCATCCATGGAGAGCCCTGCAGCCTCCTCATCCTTGTTCCCATCCTCATCCTCCACCAGCGTGGCAAACACCATGACCCAGGTGTGTCTCGTGGCTGCTGCTCACTCGGGTCTCTCTCCAGGCATGGGGCCACACGTAGATGTGTGTGTGTGTGGTGCAGAGCTTGGGCTCTGCTGTGTTTGGGGGTTTGGATGGTTGGGTGGGGCTCTGAGCAACCTGGTCTAGTGGGAGGTGTCCCAGCCCATGGCAGGGGAGTTGGAATGAGATGATCTTTAAGGTCCCTTCCTACCCAAAGCATTCTGTGAACTATAAATCAAGCCTCTGCTTTTAGGCCAACCATGATTTTATACCTATGAATCACCCACTCCGTGCTTAATCATTTGGTGTTAAGAACATCTTGAAATGAATGTCCTCAACTCAAAAAGTCCATTAAAAATGAGAGTCTGAATGAACTAAGGGAGGATTTTATACCTGCAACCAAGTTTGGAAGCAAATATGGGCATTTACAGGAAGCATAGTCACCCTCCAAATATTTCTGACAAAAAAAAAAGCCCAGGCAGGGAATGACTGCTGGGAGGGGGCAGGTACAGGCTGATCCAGGTGAGGAGCTCCACCTTGACCCAGGCAGATCTGGCTGGGGGAAGGCAGATTTCTTCAGAAATATAAATCTCCTTGCTTTCTGATGGCTCTTTGCCAACCGAAGACCTCGGAGAGGAAAGCGCTCAGCAACCCAGCGCTGCGGCAAAGCTTCGGCTCAAAGGGCTCGTGCTGTGCTGGAGACCATGGCAGTTGGTGGGATTGCAAAGGGAGGGTGTCCTCTGCTTCTAAAACACCGAGTCTGCGGGATTTTTTTCCTGCTGAGAAAGTCTTATTAAATTTCAGCCGCGCACAGGACTCTACGGCAGCAGTAAGCAGGAGAAATTCAACTTCGTGCACTTTCTCTGCATCAAGGTGTTCAGGGATCTCTGTGGCATTTGGGATGGGGGAGCTGGCACCCCAGGGTGACCCCACAGGGCGGGCACAAGTCAAGTGCATCCAATTGTATTTCTGCATGAGAGCAGGACAGAGACTTCACCTCAGAGCAGCACAACGCAGCGGCAGGTTGGGAAGCCCTGGATGTATCTCTGCACGGGAGGGACCTGCACCCAACCCGGGTGGAGGTTTGATCACTCAGAAACTTCAGGGGCAGTGCTTGGGTGAACCTGCTGTGGCAGAGGGCAGGCCTACCCAGCCGTGTGCTCACGTCTTGTGCCGTGTCACAGCAGAACGTGCCAAACACCAGCCACGGTGACCAGCTGCCCTCCTCCAGCAGCAGCTCGACCCCGTGCTCGCTCTTCTCCCCTGGAGCTCGCTCTGTACTTAACAGCTCCCATGGAAAGATGGTTTGGGAACAAAGCACTGTCTCTGTCCTGGATGCTGAAGTTTGGAAGGTGGAGTACATGTCATCCAGGGGATACATGTCCATTGGGGCCAGGCAGAGGGTACCCCGCAGAACAGAGCACTGGGGCTACTGTCCCCCCACAGCAGAAGCTTCCCAGTGGTGTGCAGACCCTTGCAGCAGCACCTCATTCATCTCCTCCTGGCTTCAGCACAAGAAGACATGGATCTGTTGGAGCAGGTCCATAAATGATGTGTGGGCTGGAACCCCTCTGCTGGGAGGCCAGGCTGAGAGAGTTGGGGTTGTTCAGCCTGGAGAAGAGAAGGCTCTGGGGAGCCCTTCTTGTGGCCTTTCAGTGCTTCAAGGGGCCTGTCAGAATGGTGGGGACAGAATTTTGAGCAGGGCCTGTTGTGACAGGACAAGGGGTGATGGTTTTAAACTAAAAAAGGGAGATTTAGACTGGAGAGAAGGAAGAAATGTTTTATACTGAGGGTGTTGAGTCCCTGGCCCAGGTTGCCCAGAGTGGTGGTGGATGCCCCATCCCTGGAACCATTCCAGGTGAGATTGGCCAGGGCTCTGAGCAACCTGCTCTAGTTGCAGATGTCCCTGGTCCCTGTCGGGGGGTTGGACTGGATGAGCTTTAAATGTCCCTCCCCACCCAGCCCATTCTGTAGTTCTATGACTCTATGAACTGTAATACCTGACACCCACAGACAGACACCCTCACCACTCCCACCACCCAGACGCTCACTGTGGGACACACAGGGATGCACAGGGGCACAGCCGGGCACTGAACAGCATTGCAGTGTGGATCTCTGCTGGGGTATGGGCCGTGCACTCCACACCCAACACAGGCACCCTTCTTCAAGGTGTACTCACACACATACACACACACACCACGCACACACACACACATACACACACACACACACACACACGTGTTCTCCACAGCAGCACAGTTATTTTTGCTCTCAGCCGTGACTGCTGTGGGTTTTTGAAGTGGAGGAAAGGTCTGGGCTCTGGGCTGTCAGTGGGGTCCTCGGGCAGGTCTCACAGCCTCCAGCTGCAGCGATGAGCTCAGCACCAGCCAGGCCCAGTCAGCCTCCACCTTTTGCGAGCTCTGAAAGCCTTGATGGAGTTTGCTGCCCTTCTGATCAGGCATATTTTCAACTTCAAATGACCTTCACTTTGCTCCTCACTTGCTCCAGCCCCTGGGCACCGTGAAGCGCAAGGAATTTCGTGGCCATGCCTTGTGCAGCACTCACAGATTTGGTACGGATTTCATGGGCTTCTGAACTTCATTGCCTGGTTAGTTTTGGCTCAGTGATACCCAAAGATGCAGAGACACTGGGATCTTATAAAGAACAGGCCCCTGTTGGGGTGGGTAGTTGCAGTGTGCAGGCACAGCCCACCTCTGCCTCCTGAGCATCCTTCTCCCGGCCTGAGAGCACCCTCAGACCCAGATGTGAACTCCATGGCTCAGGTCTTCCCTAGTCTAAATATGTATTTGAAGGAAATTCCAGCTCAGGCCCCTCCTGGCAAAGCTCTCCAGCTCTGCTCTTGTGGTTTGAACACGTGGGACCTCTGACTTACAGCTGCAAATATCTCCTAGTTATACAAGAGGAAACAGCACAACTAACGTGCATGGGAATGATCCCGGGGCCTAAAACTCTGCCGGGCCTGGCAGCCATCTGTGTGACCCTTCCTGGGGTCGGAGGTGAGACATTCCGTCTTTCCTGTGTCATTCGGAATGAAAAGCCCAATACTGGCTGGAGCTCGCGGCCCTGCGAGCTGCTAAGCGCGCGCGTGCGCGCGCGCGTCAGGGCGCTGCAAGCTATTTTCTTTAACCACGGCTTAGCGACTCCAAAGGGTGTCCAGCAAGCAGCTGCGAGCGCGCAGCTGGGGGACGTGTCACCGCCCTTCAGGGAAAGGGGAAAAGAAAATCAGCACAACCCAAGGGCTGGAACCTCGCAAGTCTGCAGGACGCGGCAGCTGCAAGGGCGAGCAGGGATGCTCTCCGTGTCTGGGGAGGATTTAAAACGCAGGGTGTGGGTCCCAAGGTGCTGAAGTGCCGGCTGGACGCTGAGCTGCAGGAAGAGATGCAAGTTGCTGTAGCTGGTGACGTGTGTTTGCTGGTCGTTGGACAGTATCAGTCACTAGCAACTGGAGTGGTCAGTTTAAATTAACTGATTTGAAGTTTTCTCATTGAATTTAAACCAGCCCCTTATAGGTGAAGTTAAGCTCACCTAATTTGGACCCCATGGACCACCCATGAGCATCTCTCAGGATACCCACCCGCTGGGGAGACCTGGGGAGTCACAGCACCCCAGGAGCAGACAGGTTTGAGATGTCCAACTCGGGATACAACAAACCACCTCCCAAGGAATCTGTTTCTCACCAGTTAGAGGAGAACAGAATAGAGCATTACTTTTAATATTGAATTAGTTGTGACGGAGCTGTGCGTCTCCTCGCTGCACCTCTCCTTCCCACCAACTCAAGCACACCCCAGGGATGTGCTGATAAACCAGGGCATGTCTCGATGTTCCAAGGAAGGTCCAGCCTCTGCTCCCTGCAGTGGGCTCTTTGAGGGAAGACCTGGCTGGCTGCATAGTGCCATGATGAGGAAGGTCACCGTGGGCTTGTGTTGGACCAGCGCCGAAGGCATTGAGCTGAAGCCTTTTAACCTGGGCACTGCCCAAACGTGGGGCAAAAGGACAGACTTTGCCTTGATGAATAAGACAGAGGACGAAGAAGAAGCCAACCTGACCATGGGTGGATGCAGTAAGGCCGTGCCAACCATCAAGGGTGACAAAGTGCCCATGCTGGTGGGTACTGGGATCCTTGTTTAAGACTCCCAAACTTTCTCCCAACCTTTCCTTTGGAGAAGACACTGATAGGACAAGGTGGTGAGTCCCAGACTGGCACTTTCCAAAGAAAAAAGTCCAAGCCATGCCTGAGGAGGGGGAGGTGGGCTGGCTTGCACTGGGGCCTTTCCTATCGGGAATGAATGAGGCAGCGCAAGGAGAAGGGGAGGAAGTCAAGCTGAAGATGAGGCTTGTTTACCACAGCTTACGCTGGGCCCAGACAGGAAAAGTGGCCCTTGACTTCCCCCATCCCCTGGCAAACCAGAAGGTTGTTTTGATGTGTCCAGAGAGGTGCTGGGGCTGTCCGAAGTACTCACTGAGAGCTGCGCATTCCCATCACTCCCACCCCACCAAACAGCCAGGCGTGACTCAGATTTCCTGGAGATGCTCTTATCTCGTCCTGCCCAGTGCTCGCTCAGCAGTCAGGGTGAAGCAGCAGCCCTTGGAACGGCTGCCCTCTGCCCTTTCACAGCATGCTGGGGGGTTCCTGGCTCTGTGGCTCCCACAGCCTTCAAGAGAGAGCTGGAAAACCCCAGGAGCTGCCATCGTCGGAGCCCCAGAGAGGGCTGGGGGCTGCTGCACTGCCCAGGGGGTGCTGGGAGGTGAATGCACGTCTGTACCCCCAGCACAGCTTCACCGAGGAAGGAAAGGTCATGTGGAGTTGGGAATGGCTAAATAATCCTACAGATCCTCATCAAACCCCTTCGAAACCTATGGGGCAATTACGTGCACACGTCATGACACAGATCACTTCTGGCATTGCCTTTAATCAAAGTGAATTGGGGGCAGAGCTGGGTGGGCATGGCAGGCACTGAGCGGCTGTCATGGCCCTGGCAGGGCTGTACCATTTTGCTGTTCACATTTAGATTCATGAAATTAAACCCATTTCTGGTTCCAGGTTTCCACCCATTGCTTTTTAATGGCCCAACTGGCAAAATACCCACCCTGGAGCCCGCAGCCACCAGCCTCCCCCCGCATCACCACCCACCTACCGTGGAAACAGGACACCCTAACCTGGGGAAAAAGGTTCCACCACACTGTGCAAATCAAAGCTGAGGGGTTTGCTGGGGCTTTGGAAAGGCCAGGATCAGACACGGGATATCCCCACCTCTGCTCCCTTTCCTGGGTGACACAACCACCCACCTCCCTGCTCGCCAGCTGCTCGCATGTTCCCCGTGCTCCTGGGTGGCAGAGGCTGGAGGGGAACCTGCACCTCCCTGCACACTCGTGCTTTGGCTGTGCTATGTGAGGAAGCTCTTCACCCATCTGCACATCTGCCTCTGCTTAAACCCCACTGCCCTTTCCTGCTCTTGCAAGCACACCTGCAGCGTCTCCTCTCAGGCACAGGAGATGATGCTGGAGGACCGAGATGGAGGTGCAACCACACAGGGAACACCACACTCCTTCCCGCAACCTCTTGTCTCCCAAAGTACCTACCGAAGACCATTATCATTATATTACTACCCTCCTTATTTTCTCATTTCCTTGGATGCTGGGTTTGCTGTGTTAACAAATGGGTACAGGGGGACAGCAGGACCCTGGGCTGACAGGAGTGCTCAGATTGGTGGCAATTGGCAGAATTTTGTATTCTGCTTCAAGCCTTTTTTTTTTTAATCTGCCGCTGGTTCGTTTCTCTCCTCCCCTGTAATGTGACCAGCATGACATTTGGGATCTCCGTGCTGTCCCTTGTCAGCTCTCCCTGCCACCTGGAGCCCTGCCACCTCCTCCCTGTTCTCTGGCCACTGTGCTCCTGCCCAAGAAGGGTGACCGTTTCTCACCAGTCACAAGGACATCAGGAATTCTATCCCAAATAACTTTTCTATCCCAAATAACATTGCACATGTTAGAAACATACAGGAAATCTCGTATGAGGAATATTAGAGAAGACGAGAGGGGATGTTATGAATGTTTACAAATATCTGTGTCAAGTAAAAGGGGCTACTCTCTTTTCCGTGGTGCCCTGTGATAGGACGAGGGGTGACGGTCACAAACTGGAACCCAGAAAGTTCCACCTCAACATGAGGAAAAACTTTTTTACTGTGAGGGTGACGGAGCACTGGAACAGGCTGCCCAGAGAGATTGTGGAGTCTCCTTCTCTGGAGACTTTCCAAACCCACCTGGATCTGTTCCTGTGTGGCCTGTCTTGGGTGACCCTGCTCTGGCAGGGGGGTTGGACTCGATGATCTCCAGAGGTGCCTTCCAACCCCTACCATTCTGTGATTCTGTGAATCATCTGACATGTAGCTCCAAATACTCTCAGCATGCTGGATCACCATCCAAACAGGTCAATGTGTGTAAGAAAGGAGTAAAATGCATAACTTTAGGGAACAAAATCCCCAGACACACACAACATACCATCTTGACCTGGCAGTACCACAACTTGGGGGTAGTTTTGGTGTCTCTGATACCATGTGTGCACAACCCTATGCTGGGGACACCTTCAAATGTGGAGCTCCCTCTGACTGAAGACCTTCAACCCAACCCAGAGGGGCCCCTCTAACCAGATGGAAGAGGAGGAAGGGGAGTGACAGCTGGATGGAAGGGGATTTTTTAGGACTGTGGTTATCATCAGCTGGACCCTTTCAACTTGCAGCTTTCTCTGGCGGTGAGATGAGATCTCCAGGCTTTAACCACAGCTTCAGTACTGACCCTCTCTCAGGAGCTAGCCTGTCTCAGCTCCCTGCCTCAGCTTCTCCAAACACCCAGCAGTGCATCTACCTTGCACAAGTATCTTGACAAGGACAAAATCATGGTGTACACATTCCCATGGTGCTTTCCCCCTGATCCGTAAGCCTGGACCACACCAGCATCCCAGCACACCCATTTTCCTCACTGGTGAGAACCCTTGGATATGATGCTGATCCCGAGAAGTGATCAGGGACCCAGAATGACTCAGAGGTGCCTCTACAGGCATTTTCTTGCTGGATTCCTCTTGCAGTGCACAGAATTAGCACCTCTGACTATGAACAATAAATCCTGGAAGTTGTTACGCCTCCCTTGCGCATTGTGAAGGCGTCTGGAAAGGGCCACAGCCCAGGTGAGGAAGGTGGTGCCGGGTCAGTGCCATGTATCAGGCAGCATGATGGATCTGGCTTTGTGGGGACAGGGCTTTAGCGTGAATGATGTGGTAGAGTTTGGCCAGGATGGGCCGGATCTGTGTCACACCAGGAATGGTCTTGGCTTCCTGCCCCACCGGAGGCCAGCCCAGAGCCGTAATGGGTCGGATTGTTGTCTTGCTGCTTTTTCCAGATCAAGGCTGGAGCACCTCTTCCCAGGGCAGGGGAGCTCCCAGAGGAAGCGATTATTCATTTCCAGGAACATTTGAACCAGAGAAAGCTCCTGGAATCCTTCTTTGTGCTTGATGTCAATGTGTTTCCTCGATACCACAACTCCTGCATCCAAAGGGACTGGCGAGTCCTTCTGCATCACTGCCTGGTGTCCCCAGGGCTGCCTGGGCAGCTCCAGGCTGGGCTGATCCCTGGGATAGCACAGGATAATGTCACCCTCCCAGAGTAGCCAGAGGCAGGTGGCTGCAGAGCTGCAGACACCACTTCCACCAGGATGGGATTTGCCAGGGCAGGGACCTAGAGATGGTTCCCAGGAGTGTGGATAAACACCCTTGATGGTTACCATTTCCCTGAGCTCTTCCACTCACCCTTACACCAGCACAAACTCTCAGCATCCATAGTACCTGTGCCAAGGTGTGTCAGTGTAACTACACACTGAAAAAACCCTCTTTTTGCTCATTCTGAACCTGCATCCTCCTACTTTCATTAATGCATCCTTGCAGGACTGAGACCTGGGTTTGTTTGCCATCACATCTCCCCTCCATGGCTCCCTTGGTTGTTCCAACAAGAGCTGTTTTGTTCAGCCACCTCTCTGCTATCGCCTCACTGGGATGTGGGACCAGTATCCACGGTGCGGGTGACTCATGGCTTTTCCAGATAGAATAACCTTCTTCTCAGCTCTATTCCTTTTTCCTCCCCTCTCCCTTTCTCCCCTGGATTGGGGTCAGCCGGGTGCACCCACCAGCCCTTCTTCCCTCTTTCTCTGCTCCTCCCAGCACAGAGCTGGGACACACTGGGGCTGGGTACTGCAGAAGAAGTGACCTCAGCGCTAAAACTCCTGGCTCTGCAGTGGGGCTCTGCCTGTTGTGTGTTCGCCAAACATCCCTTTATTTACGATGCTCTGTGAAAACAGTTACTGTCCCTACCAAAGAGGCTGGGCTGCAGGAGTGCCTGGGCTCCCTGCTGCTGGCTGGGGAGAGGGATGGAGATGCCAACACATGCCCAAGCACAGTCACTGAGGATGGTGACAGGGATGGCTCATGTAGCCCCAAAACACCATCCGTCCCCCCAGAGGGGCTGCTCTGGGGTGGCAATGGACCCCACTCCCTGCCCCTGGGGTTGTTTCGGGTGGAATTGATGGGCTCGGTTGAGATTGCCGGTTTCTGCTTGTGTCCTGTCCCCATCTCACCCCACCTCCAACCTCAGCACCTTCCAGCTCCCTGCCTCTGCCTCAGGCATTCCCCTCCTGCTCTCTGATGGCAGTCCTCAAGACTGTGCTTATTAAAACCTGCTGCTAAATAAGATGAAGTTGTGCTCTCCCTCCTCCCCAGCTGGCTGAGCCTTCACCCTTCATCTGAGGCCAGGGAGGGGCCACACCGCTTCCTGCAGCAGCCAAGGGGTGACCCCCAAGGGGACGAGGCAGGATCCACGGGTTTTGGTGCAGGATGTGCCCCAGTACCACCAGCTCCTGCCCCATGGGAGAGCTGTGGGGTGAGCAGGGCTCCAGCTGCCTGGGTGGTCCTTCCATCCCTCCCCTCAGTGGACTGGCAGCCCTCTGAGGCTCTCGTGGCACGAGATACACCATTACACACTTCCCAAACTCGTCCGCTTCTTGCCAGAGGTATTACTCAACCCAGACACACCATGAGCATCCGAATCCCTTTCCCATGTGTAACTGGGAATGGAACCGTAGCCGGCTTCCCGCGGCGAGTCCTCACCCACCTGCTGCAGGTGAAAACCAACTGCTTTCCATGTGAGCTCTGCCTCCCAGGTAGAAAACATCTGGTTTGTGCTTAAAGGCATTTACGGCAGGGGCTGACCTGGTGGGACTTGTCACTACAGCCCAGGGAAGTGGTCCCCTCCCTGTCCCCACCCTGTCCCCTGCCCACTGTGCAGGGACCAGGAGAGGGGAAGGGCAGCAGCTCTGGGCTCAGAGCACACAAATCCGTGGCACTGCAGAGGGGAAGGAGGATTAGGGATGGGCTGAAATCCCTGTAACTCCCTGGTGAACAGGCTCCTGCCCAGCCTCCTCCCACAGAGGTTCTCTTCTTCTCCTGAAGTTTGTCATAAAGAGGCAAACTGGAAGCTCTGGGAGAAATCACAAGCTTCCCAAAGCTTTGTGTAGAAAATATCTATGAGGTCAGCCTGTTATTCCTCCTGCTATTGCAAAACATTCTCCTGTATGGCTCTTCAGTACAAAACACAGACACAGTCTGTCATGAAATCCCCTTCCTGCTTCCTCAGGCTGGAACTCCTGGTACCTGGCTGGATATTTAAAAAATATGGGGAGATAAAAGCAGAATATTTAGAAGTCCTAGGGGCCCATCAGTTGATACACAGAGGGCATCAATCCATATATGCAGGCGATGCTCTGCAGCTGTGCTGGTGTGTGATGCTGCTGCATGCCCTTAGCAGGGACCTGCACACCAGCACCCAGTGTGCTGGGCTTGCAAAGACATATTAAAAGCACCAGCTGAGCTCTTATTTAATGGTTAAGACCAGTAGCCAGCTTTTATAGGACCTAGGATCTGCTCCCGGTGCCTACAGAATTAGTCTTGCCCCAGTGTCAAAACATGGCAGGGAAGTCTGTCAGCTTTGCTTCTGCGGGGACATTCTCCTGGTTTACAGTGGTTTTCCTACACCAGTGTCAGCAATTTCCCTGGTGTACCCAACCCTTGCACCTTCTCCTACATCTGCCTGCCAGTAAACTAAGAATAATAATACACCCTGCTTTCACTGGCTGCTTAATACTCGTGCATCCTGGCTTGGATCAGCACCAGTGTGGCCAGCAGGACTAGGGCAGGGATCGTTCCCCCTGGACTGGGCATTGGGGAGGCCACACCTCAAATTCTGGGTTCAGTTTGGGCCCCTCACTCTACGGAGGACATTAAAGGGCTGGAGCGTGTCCAGAGAAAGGAAAGGAAGCTGGGGAAGAGTCTAGAGCACAAGTCTGGCGAGGAGAGGCTGAGGGACCTGGGTTTTTGCCTGTTTACATTTTTCCAATTCATTATGGAGAAGCAGCACTTTAACTTTCTCTAAACTATTTTTAGTGATAAAATAATTCAATTCCTTGAAACTTTTACACCTCTGTCTGCTTTGCCACAGGAAGCTGTACCGCCAGAACATTTTCATGAAGGTGGTGAGCCCCTAACCCCAGTTGCCCAGGGCAGTGGTCAATGCCCCATCCCTGGAACCATCCCAGGTGAGGTTGGCTGGGGTTCTCAGTAACCTGCTCTAGTTGCAGGTGTCCCTGCCGAGTGCAGGGGGTTGGACCTTTGAAGGTCTCTTCCAACTGTTGTCCTAAATCTGGGTTCTTTACCCGGTGTGAAAAAAAGCAACCAACACACAGAGTCAAGAGATACTTGTTTGATTTCAGTTCTGCACAGAAAAGGGTGCCAGGCGATAATTCACAAAGCCCACACATCCTTTGAGACAGAAGCCGGGCCTTATATACAAACTATACTGGAAACCTGACATTTTTGTGACCATTGACCTTTTTCTTTTGACAACACGACCCAAACCGTTCTGATTGCTGTGATTCTAAGGGCCATCCCCGGGACAACAGGAGACACCTAGGCTGATTCTAGCCTTGTTTCCTAGGGAAACGAGCTCTGTATGTGTTCTCTGAGTGCTTGCCTCTCTCCCTCAGCAGCTTTCAGACCTGCTGCTCGGTTCAGCTGAAAGGCATCCGCGAAGGAGGAATTCCCCACGACTCTGAAAAGCTCCTTCCCAGGGTGTGCAGTGTGATGGCTGAGGTGGAGCTCAGCTGCGGGCACTGGCTGCCGAGGGGGCTTTGGGCGTTACGAGCCCCTCCAGCAGCTGAGCTGCATTGTCTTCTCTCCTGTTAATGGTGCTTGAGGTGCTTCGTGGCGTCATAAGCACCTAGTAACGGCTCGACCCGCTCTAGGGGAAGCTGCCCTGCTCCTGGCTCGGCTGCTGCAGCCAGGTACTGGGGAAAGCGGAGGCGGGGATGGGGACTGGGAGGTACGAGAATAGGGATGGGTGCGGTTGGACTGGGAAGTGAAACTAGGGACAGGAAATGGGGATGGTGACCTAGGGACGGGATTGAGGGGCTGGGGGAGCTGGCAGCACAGGGCGAGAAGCGGGTGCCGAAAGGGAAAGACGCGGGCTGCCCGCATCCCAGCTGTTGTACTGGGAGATGCTGGGCTTTTCGCAGGGGGTCCCACGTTTTACGTGTTTTGTTGGGTTGGGTTCTTTTAATTATTATTTTTTTTTCCGTGGGGCAAAGCCCAGTGCAGTACTGGGTACAGGAGGGAAGCGTGTGCAAGGGGGTAACGAGGTCTTGCTGGCCCGTGTGCGTGCACAGCACGGGGAGGGTCGAGGCTTAAACTTTCCTCCCCAACTCGGATTCCTGGGTTCCCTTTCAAACACACGGCTCTGCCACCTGCCCGGTGCCGCCGGGAAGCTGCGGGTGCCGGGTCTAATAGCCAGAGCCAGGTTCAGATGCTCCCAGCCAGGCTCGCAGGGGGTCGCGGGCCCGTCCCGCCCACGCAAGCCCCCAGACCTCACGCCCCTGCCCCTTCGGTACGGTGGGTCGGAGGAGCGGGGCAGAGCCACTGCTCCAGCACCCTGAGGGCCCCGGGGGGAGGATGCCGCCGAGTACCGGCCGCCCAGGGACCCCCCCATCCCACCCCGTGCGACACCCCGGGAGATTTAGGGGAGTAGGGAAGGCCAAACAGGCCGGGGGGGGGGGGGGGGGGGGCGCGCCCCGGCGGGGGGACGCCCCAATGTTCGAAGGG
>WTSP01008500.1:0-20602 GCA_025331215.1 Actenoides lindsayi
TCAGCCTGATTGCTTGACAGACCAGGAGTGCTCTATAACCACGGCCTTTTTAACAGCCTCCTTATTAAGTGTGCTTGGTAGGTAAACAAGCTGGGGGGAGGTTGCTGTGGAGTAATATATTTCCCAAACTCTCCAGAGTTGCCAAAGCTGTGGACCAAAGTATGTGTGCTCAGAACCATGAGAGAGAGTAATTTGCCACTGGCTTTGACAGATGCTCTGAATTATCCTTTCTCTGAAGGATGAGTCATGGCTGCACTGAGAGCATCAGCAAGGGGTTTTCTTCCTTAGGTTTCAGAGTAACTGTGAGTGGTAGGTGTATATGGTTACTGCAAAAATTTGTCATGCTCATGGAGGAGCCAGGTTCCCAGGACGTAGCCAGCACCCCGCATCCCCTATCTAAACGGGTGCTGGAGGATCCAACCTGCTGATGTTGCAGGATGGTGTCTGTGCTGTGGGCTGGGACTGTGCAAACATCCTCCCATCTTCCCCATCCTGCTCCACCTTGACTAGATGGGGTCTTTTCCTGGATTTATTTTCCTTAGGGTTATAGTGATGGATTTCAGACTTCTATAGATACTAAGCTGGTTCCAGGAAGGTATTTCATGACTGTGGCTGCTGATGGTTGCTGTGAGCCAGGGTGTGTGACCCCAGCATGTATTTCACTTGGACTACAGGTTTTATTCTTCTCAAGGTACAGGGCTGCAGCTGAAAAATCTTGCTGTTGAGAGCTGAAAGGTGTCTGTCAGGCTGTGGGCAGCTAAGAAGTGGAGCGAGACATTCCTATTTGTTTTACTTAAAGATGCAAACAACAATCAGGTGGGAACCACTTTTGATCATTCAAAAAAATCCGTCTGTAGTGACCTGCAGGTCAAAGGTTTCATGCCCTCTTCAGACCCCAGAGAATTGAGTCTATTGTCCGTGAGCTGCAGGTACAGCCTGGCTTCCAGTGACTGCTTGCTTGTGAAATCAAGTATGCAGCTCCTGAGTGTCCCCTCATTGTCACACTTTGGCTTTTCACGCCATATTTTCATTTCGTAAGGCTAACAAAGTGGGATGGGAACCAGCAAGCCATGCAGCTTGTGGTGGGCCAGAGCCAGGCTCCTTCATTCTTCACCTTTCCAAATTGTTATGGCTTGGGTAAAGCTCTTCCTCACAGCACATCTGACCAGGACACCATCTCCTGCAGTCTGTCTTGAAGACCATCTCATGAGATACATACCACAGGTACTCGCCATCCCCTGCCAGCCTGTTTCTTGTGTGGCTTCTACATATGAAACTGTGATCTCATGCTCTGGGGATGATGTTATCTTTGTGATAATGTGCCCAAAGGTGCATGGTATGTCGAGGCCAAACTTTTCTGTTATTCCATTTTTTGGGTGGCCGATGTGATGCGATGAGCAGAGAGGTGTTGTCTCTGCACTGCTGCTTTCAGTGTCAGCACGGAGGACAAACATTTTGCTCGAGGAGAAGTGTGTCTCCCTTTGTTTCTCCTACAGACACCTGCTGCTTGTTCATTGCTAATTTAGAAATAAACAGCATCTTGCTTGAAAGCAAACCTTTGCCAGCTCATTATGGGAAACCTAAAATATACTGAACTCTGATTCATCAGGGCATGATAAGATTTGATCCTTTTATAACTGTCATGAAGATGACTGATTGCTTTATAAATAATAATGTCATGTGATTAATATGACACATAAATTATATTTAATAACATTCCATGGGGTGGGAAGGGTGAATTCAGCCAGGCACCTTTCCCACACCATCCCCATCTGAAACGTGTCTGTGGCAATGAAGTAAAAGTACACCTGCAATGGCACAGCATATAATAAAAACTACAGAAGGAGTCACAGAAAAACCCAACCCCAAACCAGCAACAAACAAACAAAACCAAAACCCCAACCACCCCAAAACCCAACAAACGCACACAAAAAAAAACCCCAAAACAAGCTTCCATTGATGAAAAAATTAGCAGAAAGATAATCGGCAAGTGACATCAGCTGCACTGACGGCACTATGCAAATATGCATAATTATGCAAGCAATTTGCTCAGCATCGATGGTATCTGCTATGAGGTAAAAAACATCCTGGTGCACTGTGGGAAGGTCCATGCAAATCACAACAGGGCCAGCGCTTGCTAACTTGATTTAGAGCTTCACTGAACTACGGATAGTCCCAGCAACTGTCTCTGGGGACCTGGAATGGTTTCTGCTACCTGTGTTTTCCGTGTGCTTGCTACAGCTGTGACCAAGGCAGCGATAACTCCCATCTCCAGGGATCAGCACACTAGGCAAATATATACATGCGTTTATTTGCTGTAAGAAAGGAACGACCTGCCACCTTTTACCAACCTTAATATGTTTGCTCATTTGTTCCAATGTTAGCAGGACCCCAATGTATTGTTCTCCAAATATTCTTGCTTCTCTCCAGCAGTTTTACGGCTTCCAAATATGTTCTGTGCCCCAGCTCAGCAGTAGGTAGTTATATAAAACAATACATTGCTCTTACGTGCGGTGCTTTCTCAGAGGTCTTGGCTGGTTCAGGCTTTAACTAGGCTTTTGCATGCAAATTTAATGTGTCATTGTGGCATACTTAGCAATAATTAATATAGAAGGGTTACTTGTAAATTAGTACTAGGGACAGATTTGTAAACCCAACCCCAGCAGTGTTTTTCCTTTAAACGCTTGTGCTGATGACAGGTTTGATGTGAGAGTGTCAAGTGACATTTACTAGCCAGGAGTATTTATATTTTGGATGTGTGTGGCGGGAGACTTTTTTTCTTTTTTTTTCTCCCCTCACTTTTTTCTGTTCCCAAATTTTGCAGCTGTGCTTTGATTTATATGAAGCGGACAATGTTGCGAGTTTACAGTGTACCAGTTCCTTCCCTCATTAGAAACCAGAGGGGCAATTCCAGCAACCCCCTGGGAAAAGAGCTGCCATGTGTTATGTACAATATGAAGGCAGCTGAACTTATCTCCTGAAATCTTGGCTAGGATGTGGCAAATATAGAAGTATCTGCTATAGCATGATGCTTTTCTCAGTTAACCATGTCACAGAAGGCTGTGAATACTTTTGGGGTGCAAGACCCAGCTCTTTTGCTGCCCAGAAAAGCTGGCAGACTCTTTATTAACTGCAGCACCTTTCTGAAAGCACAATGTAAAATGTTTGGGATTGTTTTGTAAAATGTTATTAAAGAAACTCCCACAACAAACCAAAAAGCTGCAAAATCTCTCTTAAAAGCTTGGAGAGGAGGGAAGCCTTCCTGTTTCAGGATGCAAACTGGCTTGTTACGGAAGGAGGCTGTGAACAAACCTCCCCTGAAACAGCTGGGGCCGATCCCCATTGGAGTCAGGATGTAGGACCAGATGGTCAGGTCTCCTTTGACAGTTCTGGGGTTTTATTTACATGAAAACACAGTTTTAGTTGGGGGGAGGGAATTGTAACCAATTCTGTGAACAAATACAATGAAAATGAAAAACTTTTCTCTTCTGAGAAGTTCACTGCCTGTCTGTCATATCAGTAGGAGTATCAAACAAGGAGCAAGAAGGGAAAACATCAGCTCTTTTTTTTGGCTTTTGGGGACCCGCAGAAATAGAGTAAAATTGTTGGTAGTTGATGTATCAACCAGTTTTCATTGTAAGTTCAGCATTTCTTTCAGCTGAAAGATATGATATGTCTTGATTAAATGTAATGTCATCCAAGTGTTGAATTAATTACGTAGAATGTGGGCAAGGACTTGGTATTGTATTAATTTGGCTGCTCTGGAGAAAACATCAGTAGGCTGTTTGCACATAACTTAATACTCTGTCATCTTCGCACAGCTCTTTGCAAACACTGTTGTACTAAGCTTGGTAGAGGTAGAAAAGCATTAAAATTGCCCTTTTTTTTACAAGCTAGAGTAGCACTAAGAAAACTTTCTGGCTTTTTCTCTGCAGTTCAAAGGCAATAGAGATTGACAGGCAAAGGTGTGTAGGACTGGACCCTAAATAAACAACTAAAAGCCTTTCTAGTTCCTCAGTGCTACTGAATTGCACAGGACTGGCAGAAGAGCTGGTAAGAGAAGAGCAGATTTTAAGGGTTTTCAGTACTGAAGTTTTGTAATTAGTATTAAGTCGTTCCCTGCCTGGTGGTTTATTAAGAACCAGCCACAGCCAGGTTTTGGCAAAGATCAAGATCATTTTTACAAGCCCAGGTTGACTCAAATGAGTTGTCACATACCGCTTTCTGGGAAAAGGCAATTATCACTCAGGAGGTTCTAATTTGGAAGTTATTTTGGCAGATACATTCTTTTTTTAATATATTTATCCATGCCAAAGCAATAGTGAAGATAAAGTAACGGGAAGGGTGAATCAAAGCAAAAGTCTGTTTTGAGTGGGGTCATGGTTTTTTTCAAAGATCTGCTCAGAGCAAATTTGAACATATTCCCTGGTCTTGCCACTATATTTAATAGGTCATTTAGGGCTTGAGGAGGGGCTGACTCTGACTCCTGGAACTTTGTAACAGTGCTTGAAACTTGCCTTTTTGAAAGACCCCATGGGCAAAGATAAAATGACTGATCTACCCACAACATCTCAGCCCTACTTTGGGTTACACTAGGGGCAAGGCAAGATAATAGTGCTGATTCACTGCCTGCTCAACCCTTCACCTTCTCACAGAGATGGCTAAGGCAGATTCTGTTATGTATCTAAGCACAGAGCCCTCCCCAGCCAGGTACTGTATATAAATAGCAGACATCGTTACTGGCAATCGTGTGAGATTTTATAGTGCAGACGTAGGTTTATGGTTATTATTTATTTTTATGGTTCACTGGATCAAGGCCCCCAGTTTACTTCATAGCTCTCCAATGTCAACAATTATCAGGCAGCTGCTAATTGGGGCTGGATTAGAATCAGCAGCCTATCACTGAGCATCTCCATGGGTGACATTTCTGACACCCCTGAAATCAGTGGCAACGAGCCCAATGACACCGAGAAAGCCAGAAACTAATCCTGCTCTCCCATGCCCCTCTCCAATGACAGGTCTTCCAAACTCAGAACGAATCCTGATTTCCATCCTGATAAAAGCTAATGAAGCATGGAAGAGCATCATTAAGTCATAAGCAGTTTTTGCATTCGTGGCTGGATGCAAGGAGGGAACAGAGAGTGGCGGGTTTTTTTGTTAGGGGTTGTATAACTGAATAGAACTTTTTTTTTTTTTTTTCTTTTTTAGAATTCAGCCTTTGGATAATGATGAGAAAAAGAAAAAAGATAAGGGAAGATAGAAGACTGATTGCAAAATTAGAGGAGAAGAAAAGAAAAAAAATAGTAAATCTTTCCTGACAAGATTTCTTAAATTTCACATTCCTACAAAAGTAGCAAAAACTGGAAAATAAACTGTAGATTTGGCCATAGTTTGGCTCCAAAAAAACCCTCAACAACAACAGCATCGGGCACAATTTTTGGTCTCACAACATTTCTAAACTTTTAGTTAAATTTAGTTTGTCTATGCGTCTTCTAGAGGGCAAAATATTAAAATACAGTGCTCCCTACCCTCTCCCATAGTGGCAGAGACTGACGTGTGCTATGTGATCCTTGCTCTCCCTGTTGCCACCTGTCCTGTTGCTCTCAGGTGGCAGATCCTGCAAACCTCGTGACAGCTGTAGTGTAGGAGGGGTGGGAGGTTGGTAGGTCCAACCTGTCTCTTCTGCAGGCTTAGGTGGCAGATTACCGTAATTTTCCTGAGCTGTGCAAACAATTGACAGATGTGCGCTGTGAACAGTTTGAAAATGTGCATCTGATAGATCTAAAAAAATAAGCCACTCTTGTTTTGTGGTGTTTTTCTATCTGAGAAACCACTGAATTTATCGTGCTCTGCTTGTGTGCCATGCAAGGAGGTTGCAAACCCCCCCCGGAACCAATTCCCCCAGCCCTATATTTCACCTTCCTTTTGATTGCTTTGTCATTTTAAGACTTCAGATAATAGGCCATTATTCTCTGAATTGCTATTATATTTTATTAATAGGATGGGGGGAAATTTATTGTCACAAAATCTTGAAAGATTTGCACTTGGAGCACTCTCAGCTCTTGAGAAGGGCAATTCATTTAACTGCCTCATTTGATGGATGTAGACTCTTATCTCTTCCTCCCTACTTTTCCAGGTCCAACCAGCCTTTGCAACCCATGAGATGAAGTCCCCTTCGAGATTAGTGGCAGGACCAGCAGTTTGGTCTCCTGGTCTCCAGGCGCTGGCCAGAGCTGATCTGCCACCAGCCACAGCGGTGGGTTACGGTGGTGGAGGCTGGGTTAGTGCTGGTGGCTGGAGCCCAGAAGAGCTGAGTTTTCCTCTCGCATCTGTGCGTGTGGGTGTGTGTACACGTACGTACAGCCAGAACAAGTCTGTTCCTGTTTGGGAGATCAGTGTCAAAAGTGTATTTTGTAAGAGCTGGCCAGGCTCCTGTTTCCACATTACTAACCAAAAGCAGTTAGCTGTTTTTTCGGGGGCCTCTGCTTTTCCACATCAGTGCACGGCTCTGTCTCTTCCTGTAGAAAAGGAAAGGGAAGGACATGCTCCAGAGCCTCTCCGTGGAGGGGTGTTAGCTGTTCATCCCAGTTTGGTGGGGCTGGGCATTGCATGACAGTGTGGCCAAGGTGTGACTGCAGTGTAAGGGAAGAAAAAAAAACCTGTGCTGGGGGATGGGGACCAACTTCCAAAAAGGTTTCTGCTCCTTTGGTGCTTACAAGAAAGGAACAAGTACAGACATGATGGATCTAGCTGTGTCTCTCCCTTTGTCTCTCTGCAAATCGTACCTTCTCCAACCCTCCAGAGACTTAGAGCAAGAAGGGATTTTTACCCCAAAGTGCCCAAACACTCAAGGCTGAAAGTCCTGTTCTCATTTCTGCCTCCCCTTCTTGTTCTCCCATGTTGGGTGTCTCCTTAATTCATTATCCTTGGTGGAGGAGGGTAAGCTACTAATTGCAGGGTCCTGCAAGTATCCATAATTTTGTCCATCTTATGGGGGTATTTTAAGCATCATTATACAGCTGGGAATGAGGAGAGGAGTAAGGTGTGGTGGATGAAAGTGGATTTGTGGCTGGCCTGCCTCTGCTAGCAGGAGGAAGAGAAGGGGGGAAGGAAGAAGAGCATGACTTGCTCCAGCTGGTGTATTAACCCATCCTGCTGCCTCTTGAGTTGTAGCATCTGGCAGAGGGGGGAAGAAAACAGCAAGAGGTGGCCCTCGGGGGAAATAAGACACCTGTGGTGGGAATCAGCTTTTAGTTACTAGCCATTGCCTGACTTGGTTTTGGTTTGTTTTGTTTTTTTTTTTCCCCTTTGACACATTTTTCTCCAGCTCCCTTTTCTGTCAGAGCCAGGAAAAAAAAAAAAAAGGTATTTAATCTGCAGATACAGCCTACAGCTGGAATAAATGTATGCATAGCTGTACCTTTCACTAGGTTTAGGTATTTGTAGGGGTGGGAAGCAAAAGTGCTTCCATATTCTTGGATAAGGGTCGTGAATTTTATGCAAAGGAGGGATATAAGTTCATAACTGCCTGTTACAGATGTAGCAGCTGGTCTTGTTAGACTTGCTTGTATCCTAAATGATCTGTTGCAGGTCACCAAAGTGTTGGTTTACAGTCTGAAAGGGGATGTTGCAGTCTGGTCTGTGACAGCTGAAGCATGGGGGGGATTGTAGGGGTGACCCATGGACAAGCTCAGCGGTGGTTGGTGCTGGAAAATAACTGTCCTGACACCCAGGCTGTGCGCTGAGCTCCTGGGGCTCCTGCCTTTACCTTATTAATGCAAAGATCTCAGTGTCGTAATCCAGCATTGACAAATTGATATCCTGTATGGAAGGATTTAAAGATGATCTTTCCTGGAAAAAATGCTCCCAGATATTTTTGTTGACAGAGGTGGAAATAGAAATGGGAGTTAATGACCCCCTGATAAATCTACAACCAACAAATTCAGCTGTTGAAAGAAATCAGTTGGGAAGTCAGTGGGTGCTGTATGACATTTTAGTGGTTCATTTCCAGCATTTCTAGTCATACCCTTTCTAAGCTTCAGAAATCCTTAACTGGGTATGAGCAGTATGGTCAGGCTTTCAAAGCTGCTGAGCTGTTAAGAATATTCTGAAGACTGGAACAAGGATGTTAGATGCCCAAATACATACTCGGGAGCCCAGGTTTAAGCATCTGGGGTTGAATACTTCCATGATCTTCACCTTTAAAAAGTAGAAAACAACTACTGTGTTGCTTACTGCTTAGCATGAATCCAGACAACCTGAAGATAGTTCATTTTGTTATAAATCAGTCACTTAGTTAATTCACTTTCTTAATTCACTTTGTTAGCAATTATCAGGCTACAGAAATTTTCTGTACGTTAACACAATAAATCTTACTTTGGCACTGCTGTTTTCTGCTTAACCCACAGCTAACAGCAGATGTATTTATTATTTCCATGTTGAAGTTTTCTCTGGTTGAAACCAGTTCTTAATGTAGTTTCTTCTATTTTTCTGTTGATTCCTCATTTTTTAAACTCCTGTCCCTTCTGGGGATGGGGTTCAAAAGGTCTTTGGGGTAAGCTGGTTTGCATCCTGAACTCAGGAGCAAGTGTTACAGGTTCCAATTTGCAAACAAGGAACTGCTGACACTAATTGGTTTCGTTGCTTATTTATCTCTTGATAGTTACTGCAATCCAATTAAAATCATTGGTTTTCCTTGCAGGTGGCATATTCCTTCATTTGCATTTTGAGAGACATAAACAACAGTAACTTGTGGAGACAACAATTCTGTGATGGGAACATTCACTTCTGAAAATTTGCTGTGAAATTCACTTTTCTGGATAAAAAAAGCAAACAAACCCAACCACAAAAAAAAAAAGGAAAAAAAAAAAAGATGCAGGGACTACGGAGTGATTGGAAGCCTCCAGCAGTGGAGATTTAAGCTGGTAAATACTGTAAACTTTCTAATAGCTTTGGTATCATGACTATATTTTAGTGATATTGAACGAGTGAGGTCTTGAATTACCAACAATATCTGGAGAAAATTGTCAAAAGAAATCCCATCTATGCACGCTGGGACACAAAAAAAACCGTTTAAAAAAAAAAAAGGTGTAGTTTTGTTTTTTAAAAAAATATCAGTATCGTCTTTCTAGTGGTTCCTGCGAAAATTATCTTTAAATAACTACGGGAAATTGGTGTAATGATTTAAAGTTGGACTGGAAAGTTGCACGCTACATGTGGGTCCTAACAGTGAAATTAGAAGTAACGTATACCCTGAGCTATGAGACAGATATTGCTTTAATGAAAGGCATAACGGTGACACCGCGTGAACTTAATATTTAGGCAGTGACGTTTACACTTCACAAGAGCCCAGGGGAGGCAATTAGGAGGGCTGTAGAAGGAGGGAATAATTTTACCTGTCAGGTTTGTAAGTGGGCAGCTCTTTGTATGTGTGTGTGCGTATGTGTGCGTGTTTGTGTGTGCATGAAAGATCCAGAAACTAATGAAACAGAGAGGCTTGGCGGGGACTGTCAAGCCTGTGGTTAGAGGTGGGGAAGGAGCTATTTCCAAACCCACAAGATTTATTTGTGGAACTGGTGAGGGGTGAAGTTAGCAGACTTTAGCCTTCAGGGCTTTCATCTGCTTTACGTTCGGTTGGAAAAATTGCTAATTGTAGCAGCAAGCAGGTAAGTTACGTACACCTTAGAGATGACTTCATTACATTTTTATTTCAAATTTGTTCTCTGATTTTTTTTATTGTTTTTTTTTTACCCTGTGATTTCTTTGAGAATGTGACTGGGGAGCGTTCAGTGGAGGAGGCTCCAAATTCAGTGCTTGCAGCTCACGGGTGTCTGAAAAGCACGGTTTCTGTCCAGAGTTAACCTGGCAAACCAGAGTTTTCCTTTTGGGCTGGAAAATTAAATGGTGCTAAGCTGCTGTTAAGAGCTGCACAAAAATGGTCCTTGCTTCAGGAGCTTACAAATACCAGAACTGCAGTGCAACACACACGCTCCTCCACTTGCAGGAAGGTTTCCTGAAGTCTGGTCTCAACTTTGTGGTCGTCTTGGTCTTTAGCTAGTGCTGAACCCCAGATCTTTCATCTCCATTGGTTTTGGGAGTTGGGGATCTACACCCAAGGCAGATAAAGCTGATGAGGGACAACAAGACCATGGAGCACCAAAATGTCAAATCCAAAGATTCATTTCAGTGTCAATTTCTTAATGAATATCCATTCTCTCTGAAATGTTTGCACCATGTTTGTTTTTTCTCTTGTTTTGTGGGGTTTTTTCACGTTTTTGTTTTGTTTTAGTTTTTTGCTTGTTTTTGTTTGTTTGCTTTTTTGGTTTTTTCCTCTTCTCCCCAAACAAACCTTCTGCCCCATCTCAGTGCTCCCTTAAGGCATCTCTAAGTTCCTTGCTGAGGAAGAGGGTGCTGGGGACAGCACCGTGGACATATCCAAGACTTCCTCATTACCATGCCATTGCCTGTGCCAGCCAGCCTGTGCCATTTGAGGTCCCTGCCTGACCTGCTGGCTGGTGCAGCTGAGGCCAACCCCTACCACAGGCACTGGGAAGGATTTCAAAGTAGGAGCCAAACATCTCAGGAACTTGGCTCTGGTGCCCTGAAGCAAATAGCAGTGATGGGTCCAGGTGTCTTGCTTCTCCTCACCACCTGCCCTGCCTCTGCCAGAAGCTACTGGCCCACATTGGTGTGAATATGTGGATCAACTGCTGCAGCAGAGCAAACTCCTCATCAAGCAGTGCTTCGAGCTAAAACACTACTGTGACTCTGAGGCAGTTAGTTTGGGCAGAATATATATGAACAAGAGCTTTAAATCTTGTCTGGAGAAGTCCTGTAGGAAAAGCAGCTTGTCTCTTGATCACCTTTTCGATTTTTAAACCCCATTTCTAGTCCAGCCACAAAGAGAAAACCCGAAGCTCATCCAAATGAGCTTTTTTAATAGAAAAATCTAAACCAATTTCATGATCTTGTCTGTGTGAGTCATAACTTTTTAAAGACTGGTGACTGATGCCTCATTTAACATTGTGTTAGCAGTGCTTGGTACTTAGCTGCGAGTGGAAAGGTGATGGTGGGGAGAGGCTTGTGGTGTTATTTTTCCAAGGGCCTGATCATTTAGCTATCTAATTTGGGAAGCGGGACTGACTCTCATCACGCTTTCAGCAGGGCAGATAGCAGCCAGCACGTTACTCACCGTTACTGCATAGATATCTGGTTTCTGAGTATGTGTTATAAAACGTGGCAGCTGAAACAGTGAAACCTCTCAGTGCTGGGCACGAGGAGGTGGCTTTAGCCCCATATGGGAAGATGTGGATGGACTTCTCATCACCTGCCACAGAGGCTGCAAGAGCCTTGGTGGCTCTGCTCTGTTGTCACTCAATTAGTCATTTCTTCTGGGCGCTAAAGGGTGGGGAGGGGATAAACTGTGCTATAGGAAAGTTCCCTAATTTACGCGAGTGTTGCCAAAGCTGCAATAAGTGCAACTTTATTACAGTTAGAAAAGGGAGGAAAAAAAAAAGTCCTTCTCTATCTCTTGCCATCTTCTTCCTGACAGCTGGTTGTGAGGCTACAGGAAGGGATTTAACCTCTTGCTAGCACTATGCAGCTTTATTGTCCATGAAGGGCTTCAATGTGCTTAGCTTGCGTGGGTAGTTTTCATTCCCATTTTGCAGATGGAAAATAGAGCCGTGAAGTTCAGAGGTGCCAACAGGTCCCTGCTGGAAATCCAGCCTGCCCCTGGCTTTGGGTGAGTCAGGGGTCCAACACAGGGCACAGCCTGGATTGCCCTGCACTCATCCGGATTTACACCTTAGGATTTTCATGGTGAGTTTGTGGGGAGCAGAGACAGAAATGAAGTAATATTGAGTCACAGCAGTCAAAAAGGATCAAAGATTGGCCATTTTTGACACACAAAAGGGTAAGTGATGCTGAACTCTTTCTAGGCTGATTCCAGCTGAACACAAAGCATTTTAACCTCTTAATCCTCACTGGGGAGTTATAGCGCAGACATTCAGGGCTTTGTGGCTTTTTGGAGAGTCTCTTCTGTGTGTGACCTTAGTTCCAAGCGAACAGCAAGGCACCCCTGACTGTTGCACAGCGCATGTTGAATGTTGAGCGTGGTGTTAACCTTGCAAGCTTTTTGGATTTTTGCCTCCCTTTGCTGATCGTGAGGAGAATTCATGCAAATCCTTACTAAAAACAAAGTAAACCTAAAGTAATTGTGGAGGTAGTATCTCATTTCCCGCTTTGATTAGTAGAAGCTGAATCCAAGCGGCACCTCAGTCTTCTGAGGAAACCCCACATCTTCCTGTGCTGCCTTCAAGGAAGCTGTTCCCGGGCTCTCCTCTATCATCTTCTCACTTTAGCTGTTTGCCTACCTTCTCACCAAACGCTGAAAGGTTCCTCCATGCTTCCCAGTACGTGGACTGTTATGACTGGGAATCCGTATTTATTGGTTATAGATATGAACGCCCTGTTTTGTTTTGAGCCTTGGTTGTATTATTTGGGTTTACATGTTTGGGCTTGCCATAAAACCCAGCGGAGAGACTCTTGCTTAGCTAAGGCCATTTCTGCATTCACTGCAGATGAGCGTGATGCTCCAGGGAACCAGTTTTATTCCGGGCTTCGACAGTGATTCATTTCTGGATGCTGTCTGCGTGATTCCCTCTGGGCCTCAGTTTCCTGTTCTGTAAAATGGAGATAATACCCTTTTATGGCACAGGGCTGCTTTGATGCCTTTACAAAATACTCTGATGTGTTTGGATGAAAGTTTCTCTAAAGCAGATTTAAAAAAGCATGCAGCCCTCATTGAGGGGTTTGTATGAAGTGATCAAGACTCCAGAATTACTCCCCGGGATGAATGTGTCTGTGTCGAACCCTCAGACAATGCTGAACACTGAAACAATATTCATGTAACTTTTCTAAAAGCATCCACTGTTGGTGCCCATGGCAGGGTTTGCTGCTATTCATTCTTTTTGTTTATTTTATGTAAATCCTTTTTCCTTCTCATTGAAAACGCAAACAAAAAAAAAAAAGGGGACGACAAAAAAAAATAAAGAATTCTGCTCTGTAAGCCCCATAAAATTGAAGTTTTTAACAGTGCCAACCCTCTGCCTATGTGTCCAATTTTAAAAGAAACTCTCCTCTGTCTTCTGATTGTCATATTGTAGGGGAAAAAGTCCTGAAAGCAGAAAATGAAAGAGATGCAGAATTTTTGTCTCCTCACTTTTCTCACTCCGGTGCCTTTATGTGGGCTCTCCGACCTCCCCCCTCCTCCATCGCCCTCCCTCCTGCTCTGCCTCAGTTCCCATTGAAATGTCAAATGCAGCAGTTGTCTGCAAGTGAAAGAGGGGCTCCCTGGTGGGAACAGGCTGCCCTTCTAACCTGAAGGCCTCGGCTGTTCTCTTCTCCCCTTTTTGGTGTTTCCCATCCCACTTTCTCAGCAGATGTTGTGTGGGGCAGCACAGGCTGTAAAGGAATGAGTTTCTTTTCACCTGGCCATGTGAATGGGCTGGCACAGAAATGCTGGCTTATTCTCTCAGACTCTAGCAACAGCTTACACAGAAAGAGATTGTTTCTAAGAGCTGACTTTTTTCTTTCTTTTCTTTTTTTTTTCCTTTTTAAATTTTTTTTAGAAGAAGATAGGGGAAAAAAAAGCTGAGACACGCTGGCTGTGTTTTAAGCTTCCTCCTTGGGTGCCAAAGGAGTCTGTAGAGTTTTGTTGCTGCTACTTTTGTTCCTTTTATAGTTTCAATTCAAACCTCAAGCTTTCAGCTCCCCTTTGTCTTAGGCCTGCTTTTCCCAAGCAGTTGACATGAGAATCGTTGCAGCAAGATGGTGGAGGTTCATCCAGGAGTGTTGCCTCAGTTTATAGGCCAGGGCTATAGTTTTTGACTCTTTCAGTGTCTGAGTGGTGGAAGTTTGCATCAGAGTGACATTTTGCACACTTCTGCAGGGAAAATATTTGGTTTCAGAAGAGTTCTGCTTGAAAATATGTGACAATGGGGTGCAAAAATGCTCAAACTCTATCCTACTATTGGATTTTGTTACTCTGCTATTTGAGATAGGAGAGGCATGTGGAAGAAATAGAGGGGGTGTGAGTTTTCACACTTCCTCCCTTTCTTGACTTCCCAACTATCTGAATTAAAGTGGCTGGTTGCCCCCTGTAGCCTTCTCTCTCTCCCTCTTCAGGACCTTGGGCATCTAGGGTTGGTCAACTGAAGCGCAGCACAGAGGTACCTAGAAGAGATATTCCCCTGCCCTGCCTGGATGTCTTCTGTTGGCACCTCCAGAGCACTGTCACTTATCAAGCCTGCTTTTCGCAGTGTCTCTGTGCTCTGAGCCAAACTCGTTATACTGAGACTTGATCTATATTCAAAAGCAAATTACGTACCTGGGGTTGTGGATCCTTTGATCCCCAGTGAGAGAAATGCACATGCTGCTGATCCTGAAAAACAGAGCTGTCGTTTACTGATTTAATGAGTAAATAATGAGCTATTCTGAAATACTGTAGGGATATTATGCCAGTGATTCTCTTTGGGTATTTATACACATTTTTAACTCCAGTTGTTTTGTTGTGTGTGCATGTGGTTTTTTAAAAATCTGAAGTTTATTTTTGCAGTGTTGCTTGGAAAGCTGTAAATGATCCACAAGGAATTAACAGACAAAAGTCCCTGGCTCTGCTCCATCCTATTGAAGTCAATGGCAGAGCTCCCATTGACTTCAGTGGAAGTAACAGCTAGGACCTGTGAGAGCAAACAGTAAATCGGTTTTATAATAAGACTATCTTTCTAAGTCCTGTTCTTAGCGCTTTATGTGGCTGAGGTGTTGGATGCTTGGGTGATGAAAGGCGTAAACAAATCACAAGCATCTTCTCAGGTGAAATCCAGACTTGTCAAGGTGAAATTTCTCAGTTTGAAAGCTCTCGGTAGGCTTCACCTTTCAGGTAATATTTTGGAAACCTGCACTCAAATTCTGTTAACAAGAATACACGCAATGTGTTGGAGAGGGTGAACTGATTCTCCATCCATCACGTAGCCAGTAAGTGTACGAGAACATTTTCCTTTTCCTGTTCGTAAAAAGTGCAGTTTTTAGAGATGTGGGACAGGAGGAGTCAGCACATTGAACTTACTGCCTGAAGAATTGGACATGTCACAAATCCCACTCAAAAACTAACCAGAAGGAGATAGTTCATCTCCAGCCAGATATCCTTCACATGCAGTGCTTGGGGTTAGAATTTTCTAGGTGCATCTATCAGTGTAGAACTATTCTGTTAAATAATAGAATGGTATAAATAACTCAGTAGTTCTTATTTAGCTTGTTCTGTCAGTGAATTCCAAACGATTTTGTGAAGGAAACAGATATCACTATCTTACACTTGACATGGGGGAACTCAAGCCTCTGTGGCACAGCCAAATATACAAGGATAGAGTTCAGCCCTTTCCTAAGTCCTAGTCTAGCATCTTATCCCCTGCCTTTTAAAGGCTTTATCCTTAAAATGTGTCTTGAGCTAAGGGCTCTGTATTGTAAAGTTTTCCTATTGATTCCTTCCCTGGAGTTTGTGCCTTTTGGAGGAGATGAGGCATTGCTAATTGCTTCAGCTGTTCTTGACTGTTACAGGGCACTTGAGCAGAACTGTGCAGCCTGAGTGTTCGTGCTTTGTAAAATAACCCTTCGGCCTTGCAAAGTGGAAGGATTAACCAGTTTAGCCACCTTGATTTGTTTCAAATTAGTCTGTATGCAATATTCATCTAGGGGACAACATAGCTGAAGGTAAGGTGAGGTTGTCACTAGATTATCAGAAGATGAGAGCCATGGAAATAAAGTGCTATTGTGGCTCTTCGAGCAGTGACACTGACTGAAATAAAAGACCTCTGGGTAGGAAATAGCAGGCTGCTTTCAGGGAGCACCCATGGTGCACCCCAGCTTGCAATGAATGCTAGCCCTGCTAGGCAACCAGCAAAGGGAGCTGCAGGAAGCCGTAAGCCAGGCCAAAAAGAGAAAAAGAGGAAAAAAAAAAAAAAGACTAACCCTGAGAAAAAGGGGTACGTTCTTCCTAATTGTGCTTTGGACTGGGAGTCTTTGTATTCTTGTCTTTTGTAGCATTTTCCCTCTTCCTTTTCACACCCCAGCGGCAGCCAATGAATCTCAGAGCTGGAGAGAGCTGGGTGGCCGTATCCTACCCCTCCTGCTCTGCCCACCCTTCAGGTGGGTTTGAGGCTAGCTGTGGAACTGCAGCAAGTCTGAAGGGTGGGCTGTGCAACGAGGCGTGTGAGCTGGGTCAGCCTGCAGCATTGACCGTGACCCCTGGGAAGGGAAGGTGAAACCCACCATCTGCTGAAGGACACAGAGTCTGACTCTGGATCTTGGAAGAGCTGCAGTTTCACCTAAGGATAAACGGCCCTTGAACAATGAACAAGATTTTTCTGAAGTGGCTGGTGGCTAATATCACATTCAAGCTGTTTCCAGCCTTTAACAGGTATCTCTGGACAGTACTTTGAAGAAGGCAGGTAGTGGCCAGAAAGAGGTGAAATAGTGTGCCCATGGTTAGATGAGAAGCCATTGACAGAGAGGAAAATTAAATGTGACTGTCCCCTGCCCAGGCTATCACCCTCCCTTCTGGGCCATCATTTCTCTCACCAGTCTGCAAGTAGACTAAACCTCAGGTAAAATCACAGAGTGAAGAATGAGAAAAAGAGGGGGTAGCTCAGGGGAGAAAGAGATGGCTTTGGGCAAGAGCTGCAGGGAGGTGCAGGGCTGGGGAGCTGGAGCAGCACAGAGCAGCAGGGAGAAAGCAGTGGCAGCACCAGTGGAAGTGGTTCTGAGGCTGTGAGGAAGCAGCTCCAGGAGCTGTCTGGGCAGGGAGAGAAGCTCCCCATGGTAATGGTCTCACCTCTCAGACACGTTTCTTGCTGTCTGTTTTATCTTTGACATTTCCCTGGCTGCTCTTTATTACAAAGTGTGGACTGGCAACAAATCGGTTCTCAAATCTTTATAAAAATTCTTGATGTGATGAATTAAAATTTACCATATATGACTCCTAGCTTTAAACATTTGAGCAGTGATACCCTCTGGAGATCAGGAGGTGCTGGAAGTAACTTGAGGCACCTCCTGCCTTTTAGCACAGGCTCAGGGTTGAAATGCAGGGAAGACTGTGAGCATGGCCAGCTGTAGCTCAGGAAGCAGCCTCAAGAGGGAGAGAAGGCTTTCTCACAGGCTTTTATGACCAATGTTCAAAGAGAAACGCCTGTAGAGAAAAAAAGGCTGGGCTTTCTGGCTGTACGAATCTCAGCCCTGAAAATCTGTTCCGTGGCTTTGTTCTCCTTGATGCTCCTCTTGTGTCTGATCCTTTGCTTCACTCCTGCTGATGACTGGGGACTACTTTCTAAACCTGGGGACTATAAAGCTTAGCCTGGGATGAGGAGTCTCACCCAAACGGATGCAGGTCTGTGCCTTTTCTCCTCGGTCAGAGATGCATCATCCCCATGTGCGGCAGGACAAATAGACTGGACAGGAGGGGAACGAACTGATTAGTTCCCTTGAACTGAAGGATGCACTGGCACTGTTCGGTTAATCACTAGACAAGGCTAGCACAATTGGACAAATGACCAATATAATAAATAACAAATGGAAAACGCTCCACTTCCTGCAAAGAAGCTGGCTGTTTATGGGCAGCAAGAGGTCTGCAGCACCAGCCCTAGCAACAAGAGCAAAAAGTTAGCCATAAATGAAGCAGAGTTCCAAACACGTGAGCCCACGCCACCGTGAACCCGCTGTATCATGTTATTAATAGGGAGGAGGTCCCCACTAACTTCTTAAAGGATGACGCAAAAGCATCAGAAGAAATTTGTGGCGCACGTGAAGGAGAAGCGCGTTGCACCACATCTAATTGCCAGGATAATTATTTTCTGTTATGCAAATTACCAGGAGCAAATTCACTGCAGTACGTTTGTGTGTCTTTCATTATCATCGAGCGCCGGAGTTGAGGGACGAGGTTTAATATGTTTGTAATGAAATAGCCAGAATTTGTGTGTGTGTGTGTGTGTGTATTTGCAGAGAACTCGTTATTTTACCACAGCTGGATTTGTTTATTTTAAATAAATCATTATGGCAGATACGGGTTCTGCGTGTCTGCCCGTCTGCCGATTTGTCGTAAAAATTGTGGTTTCATTTATAGGGGTGGTTTCTATCAAACACGCAGCACCCCTCTTGCTCGTGAGCTGCGTGTTTCTGTATGTTTTAAGGAGGAGCTCAATGCAAAGAAAAGGCATTAGTTCACGTACAAACCAAGAGCAGGGGAGTAGGGGGAATTAGGATGACCTGGATAGGTGAAGGTTTTGTAACGGGCCATGGGTCTTCATACTTGGTGGCTGAAAACTTGGCTTCTAGCCTCACCCTTTTGTAAGCCAAAGCTGTTATTCTTCAATGGTTATTTGATGATGTGCATAAGGCAAGTTAATGCTTTTGGTTTCTAGTGAATATTTTATATTTTCTCCTCATAACGAGAAACAACAGAAGTGGATGTGGGATTCAGGATGACCACTTCTGAATCTGAGATGGTTCTTTCCTTCTTAAGCTTCAATCTTTCTGGAATAGAGCTTTACTAAAGATATTGGGACATCAATTCAAGGCTCAAGTTATGAGAAAATATTATGATTGAGAGGAAATACTTCAGCCCTAAACTTTGGTTGGTTTTGAGTGTTTTGGTTGTTGTCTATAGAGCTCTAGGAAAGAAAGATCTGAAAGCCAACTATATAGGTGACTGTTCAGCCAAGAAAAATTACGTTGACCAACCCAATCCTATTGAAAACTGGTGATCTGCGGTTCTGGAGGTGCTTCTCCGTATCAGCCCAAGCTCCAGTCAGGATCATTAAGGAACAGATTTATTTTCAGGGTCTCCTGCCTCATAGCTTTACTTGCCTTGATCTGGAAGCAGCAACCTGGATGCAGTTGGCTTCTGCCTAAGACCCAACGGTTTGTTGTGGTCGCCATCTCAAAATAAGGAGGGAGGCTCCCGAGCTGGCCCATTCACTGTGTGCCACGGTGGTGCCAGGTAAAAACGCAGTTGTGGTGCAATTAGAAACAGACCGTTGCCAAGCCTTGCTTTCTGTTGCTTTGTTTCCTCACTTCAGGTTACAAAACATAATAAACCAGGGGTAACAAAGGGTCACCAAGGTACCGTGCTGTGTCATGAGCGGTGGGATGGGGCCAGCTTCTGGTGACATCTCCATGAGGGTGCCCGCAGGACCCTTATTCGCAGTGTCCCTGAGCTGGTTTGTGTATAATTGATGAGTATCCTGAGGTTCTGCCTCCCCTTCCTCCCCAGCAGGTCCTTTTCTGTGTTAGTTTATTTTTTAAATAATTAACAGGCTTTGTGACTGCCTGTCTATCTGTCCCCCTGGAATTCCTCTCCAGCTGCTCTCATCCCTCCCCACAGCCCCTCCCTCTCTTCCCCAACGCACTTTTCCTTTTGCTGTATCTTAAATGTGTGTCTTTTGTTTCAACTTCGCAGAATGAAACCTCCGAGTGCTTTTTGAACAAGAGCCATTTGCTTCTTGCTGGTCTCCTGAAATCTTCCTTTCCTCCCAGATGTGCTAGAGAACCTTCTGCTCTTGACAAAGAAACTGTTTTCACTCTGAGCAATTCAGTGCAGGGTAACTCTTGTCTGATGGGCAACTTCTCTCTGTCCAAGCTGCCATTAGAAATTACCCGTCTCTGTGGCACGAAGGGGTGGGTGCAGTTGAGGATGGACAGGGAACTCCGTTCCCACCCAGACCGTCCCCTCCCGTGCACCCTCCCTGTGGCCAGTGTTAGCCGCAGCTCACGGTGGTCTGACCCATGCATCGGTTGGTATTGCTGATGGAGATGTGAGGTTACCCAAGCAACCCTGCACACATCTTCTGCGGATGTCGGTAGCAAGGACAAGATCCTATTCCCTCTCTCTTTGTAGCGTGTCAACCTTGCTGTGGTGGTAGCAATGGTACAGGCGGTGGAGGAGCTGTAGCGCATCTTCACACCGCTGGGAAAATCAGCTATTGAAGGTGCTGGCTTCCCTTCTGCTGACACGCTGGCCTCTGTTCCCAGAGGAAAGTCTGACTAATAGAAGAATAGAAGCCCCAAAGCACAGCAGAGCTGCTGGAGATATTTGATCTACGTTTTGGGCTTTGTATACATGGTCAGCAGCAAGGGCGGATGCTGTGGCCCTGGTGGAAATGGTGATTTCTGTGTAAAAGCCCAGGGTCCCAGGGAAGTGCTGGATTCTGGACGTGTATTTGGGAGTGAAAAATGTTAAGATCACACTTGTTGAATCTTGACCTCTTCTCATTGTCAACAGAAGGCTTTGTCAGATTGTTCCTCTTCTGCCTTATAGGAAGACCATCTACCCATTTCAACAACCTTTATAAATAACCTTGCTTCCCATCTTTACTTGCCTAGTCTTGCTGCTCTCCAGATCCACATTTTAATTGACACACAGCTTGTGGCGTGGCTGGAGGCTATGCCAATAATGCACATATTCATGGCATGGCAGGCAGATAGGCCCCCTCCCTCAGACACCATCATTCCAAGGAAACAGCAGAACAGCAGCTGGCTTCGACGTGGGGCCTGG
>WTSP01008503.1:0-122667 GCA_025331215.1 Actenoides lindsayi
CTTTTCTAATCGCTAAGTCTCTCTCCCTTATTCCTTTCCTCTTCCCCTTTGGGGAGGGAGGGGGGTTAACAGAGAGTATCTGTTATAGGTCTAAGGGGCTGCCCTGACCCTAAACCGTGACAGCTGGGTGGCTTTGCAAGTCACATCACCTCTGCCTCTCCCTTTTTCCTGCATGCAGTGAGGGCAATGGTATGAGGAGGGCTGGAGAGAAAATCCACCATTCAGCACGTAAGTGGCAGGAAGTTGCTGGGAGCGAGCTGGGTTGAACCAAAGGAGGTACAAGCCTGGTGGGGTCAGGAAGTCATCTCAACTGGGGAAGCCACCTCAGGGGGCTCAGCTTTCCTCCTGGACCCATCCTTCCCCTGCAGAGGAACGGGATGAGCATCCGGCACACTCGCTTCCCTCCGCAGCCCCAGCGGTTTGCCCTGTGCCGGCAGGGTGAAGGGGACGTAGCGTAAATTCAATTGAGTGTAAATTATCCTGATTTCAGAACCGCTTCGCCGTGCCAAGAAAGCATCAACTGGTTTTAAGGCTGCATGGGAACCAAGCTTGTTATTTTAAAAATCTGATCACCTTGAGCTTGGGACCCCTGGGAGGCTTCAAAAGTCTCCAGCAGAGTCTTGCTTTGTCTGCGCGGATTAAAAATGTAAATATATTTAGGCTATGAATGCAGAATGGGGAGAAAAGAAAAGATTAAAAAATATTATGCATTTCCGATTTTTAGATTTATGCTCTCCCTCATAAAAGCGTGAATGACATTTATTTGGCTGGCTGCATAATCCATGTTAACAAGACAATTAGTATGTGCTGAAAGTTATTATTTTCCTCGGCACGTCAAAGTCGGGACTGCTGTTGGATTTGGAATGGAGCCTTGATTCATTTCTTCTTCGTGGTAGAAGATAATATTGAATTTTTCTCCAAAGATCTTGGCAGCATGTAATTAATACTTTTTTTTTTTTTTCCTGCCTTAAAAAAAAAAAAAAAGGAGCGAACCACAACAACCAAACTGGAGGAAAAAAAAAAAAATCAGACAAAAATGAACATTTCTTCTTTAATTGTGTATTGAATGAATTCCACACTTCTGAAAGGCAGCAGACTGACAGCCAGGGATGGCTGCAGCTCCCTTCGTGTTCACGGGGCAGCTGGAGAGCGAGCAAAGGAGCTGGTTCTTGCAGGCACGGTGATGTGTCTCTAAGGGGTTACTTTGCTGGAGTTTCTCACCTCTGTAGAAAGTGGCTCAAAACCACTTGGGTGGCAGAACCGGGACTTTGACAAAGCCCCAGATGATGGTGCATTAAGTGATTTATTATTTATCTTAGTGTGTAACTACTGTGTTCTCATTTCTGTTCAGGTGCTTACGCCAGGGCTCTGTGTTAGGTTGCTGTAGGTTTCTCCTACAGAAAGACTCCTGTTAGTTAATCAAGGCTCATGTCTGTGCAAAGTATCATAGAATTGAATCACAGGCTGGTTTGGGTGGGAAGGGACCTTTCAAGCTCGCCTAGTCCACCCCCCTGCAGGGAGCAGGGCCATCTGCAACTAGAGCAGGGTGCTCAAAGCTCCATCCAACCTGACCTGGAATGTTTCCAGGGATGGGGCACTGACCACCTCTCTGGGCAGTCTGCGTCAGGGTCTCACGACCCTCAGTGTCCAAAGATTCTTCCTTCTGTCTGGTCTAAATCTCCCTCTTTTAGTTTCAAACCGGCACCCCTTGTCCTGTCCCAACAGGCCCTGCTAAAATAGTGTCCTCATCTTTCTGACAGGCCCCTTTAAGTAGTGGAAGGCCACCAGAAGGTCTCCCTGGAGCCTTCTCCAGGCTGAGCAACCCCAACTCTCTCAGCCTGGCCTCCCAGCAGAGGGGTTCCAGCCCCCTGATCACCTTCGTAGCCTCTTCTGGCCCCACTCCAACAGGTTCATGTCCTTCTTGTGCCGAGGCCCTTAACCCGTCGTTACGTTCCAGCCCTTCCTCAGTGTGTGAGGTGTGTGAGCTGCAGCGGGACCCGGGCTCTCCTCTGTTCCCTCTCGGCTTCCCCCCTTGCAACAAGGGCAAGAGCAGTTTTCTGCTTTCTCCTGGGAAAAGGCAGAGTGCTGATTAGCACTGTGAGGCAGAATGATGGACACCCTTGGACAGACCAGGAACAATCCAGCGCGGGGGCTGGAGGGGTGCTGTAAATAAGGCAGAGGTTCCCCAGAGAATAAGCATGGATTTAAGCAGCGAGCAACTCTCCTGTTCCCTGAGCAGTGTCTATCCTGTGCTGCAACTGTGGACAAAAAAAGTGTGTTTAAATCCCCAAATAGCCTTCATTCAGGTGAGGGGGCTGGGAGGATGGGCCAGCCATTAGTGAGGGGAGTTCCGGGCCGTGGGATGAGGGGAGAGGGCAGGTCTGCACGTCCAGAGCTGATCCACCCACCCCAGACACCGGGAGTGTGAAAGCAGGAATGAGGCAGGGCCAGCGAGCTCTGACAAATAGCAAATGTGGCAGGGAAATGGATGAGAAACTGCAGAGGGGTGAGAAGATTTAGGGTTAAGTATGAAAAATATAAGTGTTCCTGGCAGCACGACAATCTTCACCGTCATATTTCAGTTCCTGGATGAGAGTGTTTTATTTAGGAAGGTCACCGATCTCTTGGGCGGCCACGAATGCGTGGCCATCTTTTCCCTCTCTTTTTGAACCCAGCGGCACAAACAGGATGGCAGCACGCGTTTTCTTTCCATTCAAACCCGAGTCTTTTGTCGGTCTTGCCCCATCTCCCTGCAAATTGTTTGTTGAGGAGGGATTTTAATTGCTGCAGAGCTGGTCCTCTGGGTCCGGCTTAATTCCTCTTATCTGGCAATCCCGGCGCATCCGCGCTCGGCTCGCTCCAGACCGCGGCGAGCTCCTTGAAGTCATTAACTGTGACGGAAGCGAGCGTGAGCCTTTTGAGGAACGCCGGGGGATGACACGTGCGCATCAGCCCCGACGAAAGGTTAATTTCGTTCATCAGGAGACACGATTAAACCACTTTAGCTGGTAGTTGTTGTTCTGGGCTGGATTACCTATTACGAGCGTTGACACAGCGTTTCAGGAGCTGTGATTTCTGTGTTTTCTCATGCTGTTCAAACACTAGAATAAATTAGGCTCCAACAACTCTAGACATAAATAATTCCTACAGGATTTTTTTTTGTCATATCTCGGCCAATCACTGTTGTTATTTTCATAATTATGCCATTCTCCATCTGCTTGATGGAGTTAATGTCTCACTTTGTCAATCACTGGCCCATCTTTCTCCAGCATCTCGGCAACAGGCAGGCAGTGTATGCAGAAATTAGGCTATTTTCCAGGCATTTAAATGACAGCTTTTAGTACACGGGTGTTCATCTTTGCGTGTATTCATTGACTGGCTCCTCAGTTCTGCCTCATTAGGGAAAGTTGTGGGTGCAGGAGGGGCTGAATTCGGCATCTCTCCACGCCAGTCTTTCGTGATGCGTTTGGGCAGAGTTGTTGGTAGAGCAGAGTGGGATTTTTCTCTCTGGCTCCTTTTCTCCCCCCCCAAATTTGACACCCCTCCCCAAAAGGCAGAGCCACGCTGGGGCATGGCTAGAGGCGGTCGAGAGGTTGCGTGAGAGAGAAGCAGCTTTCTGTGCTGCCACGTCAGCTGCGTTGTGGGGCTTGACTTGTGCAAAGCCCCTCTCTTCTCATTCATGTGATAACAGCCACAGGCCTCAGCAAGAAGTGGGGTGGGGGCAAAGTGCTGTCAAGTGTCCCCCTGTTGGGTACCTCCAGGAAGGGCCGGTTCTTTAGGGAGGTGGTGGAGGCCCCATCCCTGGAGACTTCTAAGGTCAGGTTTGATGGGGCTTTGAGCACCCTGCTCTAGTTGCAGATGTCCCTGCTCCCTGCAGGGGGGTTGGACTAGCTGAGCTTGAAAGGTGCCTTCCCACCCAAACCATTCTGTGATTCTTGCAGCCCCATCTTTTTTCAGGTGGAGAACAGCCCTCCATGCTTTTTCTTCTCCTATGTTTTACATGCTCCAGCCTTGCTGTAAAGGAGCGAGACAGAAGAGAGGGCAGGGTGGCTGTGCAGGGACCACGAGCTGAGTGGGTGAGCTGGATTTAAATGTGCTGCTAATCCCAGAGCAGCTCAGTGCTGGCTGTAAAACCTGCTGGAAATCTGGGCAAGTCCCGACCAGGCAGCACACCCTGACCCGGCCCTGATGCCAGCACCACCTTCCCATGTCCCAGCCAGTGGGGTGGAGGGGGTCAGGAGATGCTCCTCTGCCTTGCAGCAGGGTAGAGGGGTTATTAACAGCATCTCTATGTTTACTCATGTGGGCACAGAGCATCAGAAGGTTTTATGGACAGAGAAACCATGGCGTGGTGTAGCCTGCCTGTGCCTGCACATCACTGAGTGGGGCTGTACAGGGTCTGCAGTGGATCCTGATGTATCTTACATCTCCCCAAAGCTTGTTATGGTGGCTGGAGCACAGAGCCAGTCCAGCACCCAAGCTGGTGCAATTAAAGCCAGTTTGAGTAGTTCTGCACAGATATACCCTAAGGGGGAAAGCGCTGATAAATTGGTTCTGCACAGCAGTTTGGTTACCTGTAAACAGACAGGGATCCTGCTAAATGCAGCCACGGTAATGAGCCGAGGCCGCTGCGTAATTAATATTTCAAACATTCCCAAGCTAGATTGATATACTGTAAATGAACAGTGTCAGATGACAACGGAAATTAGATAAGGAGCAGCTGGAAGTGATCTGCTTGTATTTAAGATCTAGCAGTGCTGGACCTGCTTTTATCAGCAGCAAGTTGGAAAAACTTCAGGGTTTTTTGGAGAGGTACTGTATATACTGGGTGAGAAGGGGGGGGCTCTTCTTGCTCCCCAGTACCCATCATGAGGATCAGCTCCTTCATTAGCACAAGCCAGCGTCACTGTGCTGACCATGTTCGTTAGCTGCATGTAATTGGCCTGTGGTTTAGAAATTGCATGCAGGGTTTGGGGGCAGAGGAGCTCTTTCTGAAATTCATAATAAAATGAGAAATTGGGTAGCTGAGCACAGAGATTTGAATTTCAACTGAGGATGCTCCTCTTAATGAAAGGTAGGATTTCTTCAGTGATTACTAAAGGTTACAATTTGTAGGTTCCTGGAGCAAAACCAAGCAGCTGCACCACCCACATCCTGCTGACAAATTTACCTATTTCACTTCGTTATTATCCATCTTGGTATAAAGTTTGCACTTCATTTTTGGCGTGTTATTTGTGGAGTGTGGATTGGGTTCCAGATCTTTGATCACTAATAGATTATTCAGTTTAATACCATGTTTTGTGTTGTGTGTATTATACCTGCTTTGAATATTTGTCTCGTTCACTTTATTTACTGCAGAGGAGATGTTGTGTCCCCGTCATCCTGAGTGGTTAACAAAAGTTTGAAGGCTGGCTGATCTGTTTCTGGCAGGATGAGAAAGCAGCGCTGTGTAGCAGCTACATTTTCTGTGTAGCCTTTTCTTTAATCATTCACACATATTAAAAAAAAAAAAAGAAAAAAAAAGGAAAAAATGCACAATCCTTCAGCACAATAGAGATAATTCAAGCAGATTCTTAAGCCAGAACACCACACGTCTGCCACACCAATGAGTGCTGTGACCGGAAAATGAAATCTCTCAGATCCCACATTTGTGACTTCTCTTGGCTTTCTGCCCCTGGACCAGGCAGCGTGGGAGCAGAAGGGCAGCTCTGCCCTTGCCTGCCTCCTGTCCACACCTCCTGCAGTCTCCCAGGCTGAAGGCATCCTCACTGCTGAAGGTCCTGGCTGGCAGAAGGACTCCCTGGCTGGTGGGCCAGATTGCCTGGCAGAGATTGAGGCTGGGGCTCAGCATCTGAGGGAAAGTCTTCAGGATGCTCATTTTGTACCAGGTTTTGGAAAAGGCAGCTGGAAGGTGGTGGTGTCACATGTGACACCATCTAGAAGATGGGATTTCTTGTCTCTCCCCATCACAGCCAGCCCTGAAATACACTGTTTTAGCATCATCACAGGATACTATGGGCTGCTTTTCTTTTGATAAAATGTATTCTGTTCAATATTGACTATTTATGTACTCTGTTCAGTATGTGTTTCAGGGGTCTATGACTATTCCTGGGTCCAAAATATACCTGGTAGCAGCAGCTAGCCACATGGATTACAAGTTCTGTTGGGAAACAAAAGAACTCTTTAGTCCTTTACAAGGCATGGCATAAAAAGGAGGTAATTTATTTTCAGTTGGGATGAAGAACCTTTGTAGAAGAGAAATTTCTATGATAGTAAAACTCATTTCGAAAAAAGGAAGAGGAAAATATTTATTTTCTGAAACATAAACTCCCTGCTGTGGAAAACTATTGAGGCAAGTAGATGAGTAAGATTATAAAAAGGATTAGATATGGATTATCCAGGATTAAGGCAATGAACTCTCTTGGATAAGATTCACAAGAGGTTTTCATCCTGGTGTGTTTGGGTTTCTATACAAACTGTTACTTCTAAATAGGAAAAACCTCCCCTCTTCCTCACTGCAAAGACCAAAAGATTGTTTGGTCTTCCTCCATTTCATTCTTTAAAATAAAAATAAAAATAATAAACTCCCAAAGTGAACAAGGGCTGAGTGTAAGAACCTCAAAATATTGAGTGGTAAAACAATACCTGATGACATTCAATGCACTTGAATATGAAGTATGCACAGGGGGAGAAAAAACCTGTGTTAACTTTATGTGTATACATAGAAATATATATATACATATACATAAGTGTGTATATACTCTGATTGTCCTTGACCTGATTAGTGCCCTGAAGGAATGAGATGTTTGACTTTACAGAGTCGCTAAGAAAGTGTAAGCTTGGTGCTCAAGAGCAATCAAACAGGTGAATGAAGTGTGAGGAATTATCAAGGAGTAAACAGAGCAGGGCAGAAGAGCTTGTTTTGTGGTGCTGGGCAAAGCCCTGCTGATCTCCTCTGAGGCCAAGGCTGGGCAAGAGGCATGGAGCAGCTTCTCCCCAGGGACCAACAGCAAAAGGGCCAAGGAATCCAACTTGGGAAAGTTGGGGAGGAAATTATGACAGAGCTTGAGAAAATCAGAAGTGGCTTGAACTGGGAAGAGAGGTTCCCTGCTTGCTCTAAACCACTGCAGACTCAAACAGCAGGAAAGCCCCAAAGAATGTTTTGCTTCAGGCAGTGGATTGCTGAGGTGTGGAGCTCCTGTCATTACATTGAAAAAGTTGACTTGGCAAAACTGTACGGAGGAAAAAAATCACAAAGGGCTTCCCATCCTAGAGAGACACGGCCCCCAGGTCAGCAAGCCCTTGAGCCAGAGGCTGCAGCAAGGGCAGCAGCAGTCCCAGGAACATCTCGCTGCTTGTCCTCTTCTTACACGTGTCCCCACGACACCAGTCAATGGTGGCTGCAGGAGGTGGAAGAGCCAGACCAAGGTTGTTGTGTCGTGTATGATGCTCTCAGAGACTTCCAGCCCTGTCCTGCTAAAGTGAAGCTGTGTTATCCATGTGTATTAGTACAGAGCTTTAACCCACAGCATCATCTTTCACAAGCGTTTAGTCTTAACGTAAATTTGGAACTGCAACAGTCCAAGGTATCAGCTCTATCCCTGTTTCTAATAAAGGAGCTATTGCTTGGTTGTAGACAGCAAAGAATAATTTTCAGATGTTGCTGCTACTCTCAGCAGGGTGTAATAGAAACTCATTACCGTTCACAAGTCTAACTTAATTACATCTTTTCTTGAAGGATTTTATGCTGGCTCAGCGGGAAGAGGGGCTCATCTACAGACATTCAGGGGCTGTCTTCTCAAAATTTAGTAATATCTATGGTAAATGCCTAAGAAAGGTGGGGAATTACTTTAGGACCTTCTTTTGCTCTATGCAAACTGCAGGATGGATCCGCCAGACCCACAGGAAACATCATCGTGCCCAGTATCTGAACTGATAAACAGTGAGATGTTACCATGCACCTTCTGTGCTTGTTGCTTTCGTCAGACAGTCCGAAAATCTGAAAATTAGTTATTTCTTCACTGGTCAAATCTTGAAGGCTTTACTTGGTTTATTCTTAAATTACCTTTGCAGGAGGAGGTTTTCCTTCACAGAAGGCTCAAGGCGTTACTGAAAATTGACAGAGCAAGAGACAAGACTTTGGAATTCAATCTGGGGTGATAAAAGCATTCTGCAGTTACCCAGAGATGACGTCTGAGCATAACCTGGCACGGGACACGCTGTGCGTGAGAGGTGGGTGTCCTTACCTCTGCTGTGTGTGGTTAACCGTGGGGTGCATTGCTGCAGGTCACTTGGTCATTAGGTGTGGGGAGCCCTTCTCCAAGGCCAGGTCCACCAAAGGCAGCTTTCCACATCCACGCCTTCGTACCAGCTCCCAGCACGCCGTGATCCGGAGGGTACGTCGGGGAGCTGCAAATACCCGAACACAAAATGCCTTTGAGTGCTTTACTCATGGCTTAGCTGTCGTGAGGGTCAGCACAGCTTCACAGAGCTGCTTTCTAGGTCAGCCTGGGAGGTCTCTGCAGTCTGACCCCAGCCCAGCAATTACTGCTGCTTGGCATGAGTTTGGGTGGGTGGTCGTACCCTGCGCAGCGATGGGTCAGAGAGGATGAACTTCACAGGCAGGCTCCAAGACAGGAACAAAAGAGAGGTGAAAGGAGGTGAATTCAGCCATATAATTAGCTGTGTAATTAAACTTTCTCTAGGGCGAGGAACTCTGGGCCAGTTCTGCCTCCTGCGAACTGCGGTGACATCTCTGACTTCAGAGAAATAAAAGCAGCTGCTTTGAGTGTTTGTCCAACGGGGGGACGTGGGTACAGAAGCAGCTCCTGTTGCAGATTTAGCCAATGTCTTTGGGGTTAAACTGGAAGGATTTAGCCGTTGATATGGCAGAGGGGGTTGCCTAGTAATGCACAGGGCCCCAGCAGGGAGAGAGAAAGTCTGAAACAAAGCAGAAGTAATTAAAGAGAAGCAAAGCAAGCAGCACTTTGCTGCTGATAATCTATGCAAACAACAAGGTTTATTGTTTGGACAATCAATAAACCAGCCCATTTCATTTTATTTTTGTGTGGTTGCATGTGCTGGCTATATTGTGATAGAAACATTGCGAAGAATTGATTCACAGATAGAAATATATCTGGGTTGCTTGTGGTTTATTAAGAAGATCAAGATAACAAGTGCTGCATTATTGATCAAACCCAGAGGGACACTTCCTTTTTTTTTCTGCTTGTCAATGAAATCCCATTGTAATTATTTTCTCTTTTTTTCTCATTCTTCTTTTCTTCTTCCCCCTCCCTAGCTCTCTGGAGATGTGGTAATGAAGTAAGTGCAAAAAATGTCAATCAGGGCTGGCAATGGGCAGGAGAAGGGTAGAGGAAGGGACAAGCATTGATGCTGCAAGGAAGGAACGTGTTTGCCAGCGTGTAGGAGAGTGCTAATGCTCTTCATTGAAGCTTAACAGGGGCAGAAGCTTAACAGAAGCTGAAGTAGCTTTTTTTTGTTTGCACTTTAGAAATCTTTCACTGCGGATATGAATCTTTATTTACAGCATAATCAGGCCTGCCTACTGGGTCCTGTGCAGAGCTGGATTTACCAAGCATGGGCATTGCTGTGGGCAAGGGGAGGGAGAGCTGGTGGTCTGCTAGTTTTAGCAGCAATAAAAAAAGAGGGTATTTTCCCAAGGCCCTGCAAGATTTGTCTGTGCGTGCATAGCAATTATGACCATAGTGCAGCAGTTTCTGGGGCAAGCATGGACAAAAGATATTTCTTGTCTCTAGGCTGGAGAGATGAGCTTTGCAACAGCACATCTTCATGTCTCCTGCTCCAACCTGAGGGACTGCAGGATGGGAGGAAGCCTCTGCTAGCGCTGGGTTTGCTTATTCCTACCAAGTTTCCTGACTGGTTATTAACATACTGGCTTTAAAGTTCTTTCTGGGAATGCAGGTTGTCCTCCAAAAGCTCCTTCAGCAGCGTGCTTGTGCTTATCCCCCTGGTTATTGCCTCCACTGGCACATTTCTGTCAGGTGAACTTTAGCTTGAGAGCTAATGCTGGGCTGGAGGTGGAGGACCCCTCCCCACAGCCAGTCGGGTTGGCAGCCTGGCTCGAGCGCAACCCCAACAGCTTTTTCACTCGGAGGCTGTCTTTTTATATCCAATATAATATCTTGTGTGCTCAGCATGTTATTTCCTTCTGAAGTCCTGTGTGGGCTGAGGGTGCAGCCCGGGGCTCTCCTGCTTGAGGGCTGCCTCCTCTCCACAGCCCTGGCTCATCCTCCCGCTGCCTCGCCGTGGAGTTCAGTTTGTGCAGGCTGTTTTCCCACCCTGTACATCCCACGGTCCCATTAAATTAAAAAAAAACAAAACCAAACCCAACAACTCGCCTGGGCATAATTGGGTTATGTTTTGTTTATATAATCACCCAAACAACACGTACAAGATGCTGGGAGAGCAAAAAGTGTAACAGAGTTAAGAAGGGGCCGGAATGAAACTGGTTTCTGCAGTTGCCTCATGCACATACTTGTTATGACCATCTTTAACTGCACAGTCATGTTTAAAAGCTCCCTGCTAGCACTTCATGACCTTTCCAGGAAGATGAGATGTTCTAACGCTCCCAGTAAAACCATCCCGAGCTGGTTTAGTGATCTTTTTAACATAGGAATGATTTTGTTTGTTTATTTGGATTTGTCTAATTTTCTGAAATACCTGGCTCATTTTGGCTGAGCTATTTCAAAACTCTTTAGCCTGGTGTAGGCACTCAAGATACACAATTCTAACCTTGTAGAAAAATTGGCATTATAATCCAATGAAAACAGGTCTAACAAGGGGCACTTTTGCTGGGGGTCCTTTTTACATCACCCAATGGTGATGCATGTGGCTGACAAATACGGTTTATTTTCTTATAGAAGGAAACTGCAGGCTAATGGTGGAGATCCAGAGTTCTGCTCTTACTTGAGAAGTGATAGACAAGCGCTGGAGTAAACCAAGGGCCAGAAGCTCCTAACTTGACAAAGATGAATGGCACTGCCTATCAGCCTTCTTGCTGGGCCCAGATCAGAACGAGAATTTAAAAGGTTTGTGAGAGGTGTTAAGACCCAGTAGTCTCACTGGGTTTGTCCCACTGTCAATGAAGAATGAGGCAAGTCCTGAAAGCCGTTCAGGATTTCTGTAGTTCACAACTACACTCCTAATTCAAGTAGATATGACAGGTAGGTAGACTTACTTTTGCCTGAGCAAAATGACTACAATATTTCCTATAGGAGCACCAGCTTTACTGGCAGAGGTGGGAGAGGGCATGAATCAGAGAAGGCAAATTTTATATTCAAAGGTAGTCTGGCAAGTTCTTATGGTACTTAATAGCTGGCATACTCCCACTGCAAGAGAAGCAGAAAGCAAATTCAATCATTTATGTTACAAAAATCCCACTGCTCTTTATTATGTGCACAGATGGTGTCTCAGGAGCTTTGCTGCCAGTGCTCTGCATGCCTAATGCCAGGCAGGGAGCATTGCTGCGCTGGCCCAGGTGACACTGGGAAAGCTCCTTTTTTCATTTGCTAGAACCGTGTGGATTTCCAAGCTCTCCCATTTTTACATTTCATTTAAACCAATCTTCCAGCAAAAAGTCAAAATACTACTGCAGACCACATTTAGCAGAGGTGAAGGAATGTAGTACAGATGAGAACAGGTTATGCACCATGAAAAGCTGTCTCAAACAGAACAACAAAGAGAAAGCTATTGCAGGACATTTAATACACTGGGAAATGGAGTAGCTTTGTCTTAAATCCTTTCATGCATACAGAGATTTTTAAGGGTAGAATGTGGAATCAGCTAGATTTGTGGAAATATTTCAACTCCAGGAATGGAATAATCTAACCAAATGCCATTTTGTTTTATAGGAGGGCTTCTTAAAACAGCAGCATCTTCTGTAAGAACTGCATTTCTGCAGCTATTTATAAATAGCCCCAGTCTGGCCTTTTCTAATAAGCAGCATCTTTCTTGAGCTGGCCACTCTTTGCTGTGGCAGTGAACTGTGGGCTTGCTTTGCTTCACTGCAGTCTGGGTTTGGGATAGTCATCTCAGTAAAAGCTACAGGACTGGAGAAAGGTCAGATCTGCTCAGCCTCTTTTCACAAGTGCCATGCTAAGACTATGTCTTACTTTAAGCAATAAAACTCAGTAGGTTTGTGCTTTCCCCCTCCAGCCCAAAAGCTCTTCTAGCACTTAACAGCTATTGTGTAATGATATACAGCATGACTAAGACAGAGCAGAGCACTACCCCTGGGGTCATAGGTAGGAGAAAAAGCCACAGAGGACCTGGCTGCCTTTTGAGTATCACAGATCTTATCTCAAAAAATGCTTTGGGCCAATAGAATTTAACTCCAAGGTCCTCCAGCTGACAGAATTTGCTAATTTCATGCTGATAGAATTATTCCTGTCAGCTGATACATTGGGGCTGTTGGGGTTTTTGTTGTCATTTTTGTTGTTCTTGTATTTTTTTAAACCAAACCCAGAGGACATAAATATGGTCAGGCTGTAGTTGGTGGGTTCTGTCCTTGGCCTTCATTCTGTAGGCTGCTGAGTGGAAGTATGCTTCAAAGGGGAAGGAAGCTGCAAACGGCCAGACATCCCAGGGTATGTGGAGTAAGAGTAGATTTTTCAGTTTCAGTGTGTGTTGGGGGTGCTTGTATTCTGAATATGTTGGAGGTCATGGATTTAAGGTGTATGACATGTATCAGATTCCAGGCCAACTGAGATACTGCCTGCAAAGGATTTCAGGTAGACTTGCTTCTGTTACAGAGTATTTGAGCCTTGGTCAGTTGAAAACCAGAGGATTTCACCTAACCACAGTGCCCTGTGCTGCCTTCATCTCCTGCAGGTGGGTCAAGATAAAAGAGAGCTCCATGGGAGCATCACTTTGAAGACCAGACATCAGGTTCTGTGTTCATAAGGGCTTGTGTCCCTACTTGCCATGGACTTCAGCATGTTAAGCATTCAGGTCGCTCTGATAATCTAGACTGACCTGTCTCAAGGTTGAACATCCGTGGAGAAAGAACTTGCTGAGAATTTTGTCCTAGATATCTTTTTTTTTTTTTTTTTACTTCTCTCACCTTGTGTTTAAAGGGCCCTTGCTACAGAACTTTCCAGATTTCTCTGCTGATCTTAATTAATCAGCCCTATTAGACAATTGCAGAGCACAGTATGGATCTGGGATCTTTCTATGTTTAGTGATTGTTGCTACGATCACTGCTTTATTTTCCTCTTGGTCTTCCTTGTTCCTTTAGTGTTGCTTGTGCATTAAAAGGCCAAAGCAAAGAGCAGTACTTGTTAGCCATGCTCAGATTGCCCTGATGCCCTGGAGAACTGAAGGGGATGCTCAGTGAATTGAGAGGTGGTCATTTGTCTTTGCATAACAATTTTGCTGACTTCTGAAAGAAGTTTCACATTTTCAGCCTTTCACCTTCAATGATACCAGCAGAGCTGACCTGAGAGGCTGGCCCAAAGGAAGCTAATGAGAGAGTTTGCACCATGAAGCTGGAGGAGTCAATAATAATGAATATTTAAGTGGTGGAATTTTCTGCTGCCACCAGTGAACTTTTTTCCCTACTAATTACTGCCATTTATAAAGTCCTGCCAACACCTGACTAATGAGGACTCAACACCAACTTTACTTAAACTATGGCCTTTTGTTTTCTTGGTTGTGCAGTATGTGCGACAATTGCTAGGTTGCTGCCCATGAAGGTTTTAGAGAGATTAAAGGAATATGGACACAGCCTTGCAAGAAGTCCTTGCTGATGGAAATAGAAGTTCTCATTGAAAATAATGCCTTTTGGAGTTCTGAGAAATGCTAGTTCTGGTGGTCTGCTGTTGAATGTTCAGAGACATGACAGATTTTGTCTTCTGCTTTCTAGGATGACTCTTGGTGTTTGAAAGAGGACTACAGAAGGGTTAACCTGAATTTGCTTCTGAGTCCTGCAGAAATAGGAATATCTGCTCTGGAAAGAAAAGAAGTAAGGACACTCAGTGCTTTCTGCTTGCAGTGTTGGTGGCTGTCTACCATATAATAGCAAACGGTAAGGAGCTGGAGCTTGCTTTTCTGCTGCTGAGAACCAGAATCCAGTCTTTGAATTATCTTTTTTCAGTTTGACTTCTTGTACACATCAGTTTCTGGAATGAAGTGCTTGCAGGAGGAAAAAGAACTCCCTTTGCTTCATGCAGAGCCGTTGGTTGAAGCTCCTATCTCACCTCCACCTGACTGCCTCTTTTCAGAGCATTTAGACAGAGCTGAAGTCCCCACAGTGCATGCAAGGACTTCCCCTGCCCCTAAGGACACCACAAAGGGTGCTTCACTATTTAAAATTAGCTTAGTTGCAGCTTTTCAGTAAATCTTATTGAAGAGGTGACTTTTAGCTATAGGACCACTATTTTTCTTGTGCTGTTAGCTGGTGGGTAACATGCTACACCGAGTCAAGTTCCTCAGTACTTGACCCTCCTGGGGACAATGCTGTTCCATTTTGAGTGCTGGAGTGGAGATGTTGTGGGAATGCCTTCCATCTGAATTTTGTAGGGCTTCAGGGGAGTCTGTGCAGAATGAACTCAGAGCTGGAAGTCAAATCCTTCAAGTGGGAACAGATCTGAATCCTTTGAGAATGTGGAATCGCTGTCACTGCTGAGAAAAGTTAGGGGTGTCATTTCAGAGCCAAAAAGACAGCCTGACTCTGAGACATGATGTTTGGGGCTGTGAATTTCAGTTGATATCATGCTCTGACTTCTATCCTTTCAGGCTTGTTTCATGTTTAAACAGTGTAATTGCTGTTAAATGCAAGTTCTCTGAGCTTTAATAAAAATAGCACCACATTAACCTAATGAGTTACTGTCAGGATTGATAACATTTATTGAAGGACTTATATAATGGCTTTGTCTGCAATAAAAAATGACAGGACTTTATGACCTTAGAGGTCTTCCTGGTCCCAGTGCTTCTGTTAGGGGCAAACTAGCCATGACAGGGCAACAGAAGCTCGTTTGCCACTGGTGGGGTTGTGAAAGGGGTGTAATTAAGCATCTTTTAACACATAACAGATCTGTCAGCTCTCGAAGCAGTATTTGCCACTGTTCACTGGAAGCTGAAGTGATGGCCTCCTTTAGCAGGACCACTTCATGGAGGTGGTGCTTGCGGAGAACATGGCTGGGTGCCATCTAGAATGAAGAAAGAACAGGGCATCCGAGTTGTCTTTTGCATCACAGTAGTTGCTACCAGGAGCTTTGGAGGAATGTGCTCCCTGCTGCCGCGTCTCGTTCTTTTCGGTGGGTGACCAAAGTGGTGGCAACTTCCAAGCAGCAACAAATTCCTCTGCAGGAAAGTTTGGCTCCTTGTGCTTCTGTCCCATTACTCAATCACTGTGAGAGGTAATAGTGCCTGGAGTGATTCATGGCCCTTCCTGCCCATTTCTCAGTGTGCAGAGGACAACCCAGCTTGTGAGTCATGGCCCTTAAAAAGCAGGAGGACTAATAATGAGTGTGCAGCCATGAAGCATCTGTGATAGATTTCAGGGCTACTTTTCCTTAAAGAAAAAGAAGTCAAAAGGCAATTGTAATTGAAATGAGCCTGATGACAGTGGGCAATTTCTCTGGACAAAGTGGAGTACGGTTCAGTGCTGAGAGTGTGCAGTGTGATTGTGACCAGAGCCTGTAGTATTGCCTGCCCACAACATTATAGAAGACAAGCAAGATTCTCCTAAATATACCCATTCATATTTTTGCTTCTCTGTTTGGGGTGCTCAGGGGTGATAGTTAAGAACTGTCCCCTGCAGCCTCTGCTGCTAGAAAACAGGATTTCTTTAGTGTCTGGATTCAGCTCTTCACATTAACCTCCATATAACTTTTAGGTTTTCTGCCCTGGATCTGAGTACCTTAAAAAGAAGCAAACCCCCACACATCCCCAGGTGTTTGATTTCAGGTATTCAGTCCCACTTATGCCAGCAACCTGTGTAGACTGGTGTGATATTGTGGTTAACCTGGTTCCCCATCTAGGATGCAGTTGCCGAGACCTTTACCTGGAGCTGGTGGGGGTTTTTATGGGAGTTAATCTTGTGCATCTGTTCCCTTAACCCAGATACTGGAGAAGTGACCAAACCTTGCCTTTGCTTTGGGGTTTGCCTGTGCTACAGTCTCAATTGTGAAGGTGTGCACTGCCACTGAGAACTTGTGACTTGCATCTTGCATTTTCTCTGCTGGGTTTTTGAGGAGCCCTTGGGGAGTTGAGCTTGTCCTTGGAGTGCAACTTAATGAGCTTTGACTTGTGGCTTCATCTCTTCCCCTTTGTGTAATGAGTGAGAAGCAGGTCCTTGTACCTACTTTTGCTGTCTTGTCAACTGAGGGCACATCATGGTGAGAAACCCTTCACCACATTCCTCTGCCCCTCTTCCAAATTGTACCATAAATCCTGGACACGCTGGAGTGAGAAAAGAAACGTGCTGCAGAGAAAATTCTCTGTTTGTGAGCGGAGGGAGGACTCTGCCCTGGCTGCTGCAATGCCTGAGAAGGTGCACAGGGGAGGAACAGGCCCCTCTTCCTTCTCCTTGGTTAATGTGAGACACCCAGATGCAATGTTACTCTGCATCGTTTTGCAGTTCATGTAATTTCTCCATTTTCACTGTCTTCACTCCTAAGCTATCTTATTTTTTCTCTCTCACGTCCTCACCATTGTCCTGGTTATAGACTTTCTCATTAAAGTCTGTTTGCAGAGCTCAAAGGAGTGTCTCTGAATTTCATCAGCAGTTAATGGTACAAGGACTGCCCCAAACCCCAACCCTCGAACGGCTCCTTGTGTGTTGTGAGTTAGAGCAGGGGTGTGGGGCAGGGCAGAGGGCCTTGAAATCCTGTCTTGACAGAAAAGAAATGTCTTTCTGAAAAGAAATGGCATGTGTAGATGGGAGAGGTGTGTGTAGGGTCCTCTGTGGGACTGGAGATGTGACTGCCTGACCTCAGTGCTCTGGAGGAGACAAAGTGTCCGAGGAAAGGCAACAAAGCTGGTGATGAGGGGTCTGGAGCACAAGTCTGGTGAGGAGCAGTTGAGGGACCTGGGCTTGTTTAGCCTGAGAAAAGAAGGCTCCAGGGGAGACCCTCTTGCTCTCGACAACTCCCCTGAGGGAGGTCGTAGCCAGATGGGGTTAGGTTCTTCTTCCAAGTAAGAAGTGACAGGACAAGAGGAAACATCCTCAAGCTGTGCCAGGGAAGGTATAGGTTGGAAAAAAAAAAAAAGAAAAAGAAAAGCTTCTTCACTCTGAAAGGCTTGTGAGGCACTGGAACAGGCTGCACAGAGCAGTGGTGGAATCACCATCCTTGGAGGCATTTAAAAGCTGTGGAGGTGTGGTACTGAGGGACATGGTTTGGCAGTGCTGGGTTGATGGTTGGACTTGATCTAAAAGATCTTTACGGACTAATAAAATTCTGTGATTTCCAGTGCAGTAGCTTGGCATATGTGTTGTGGTGGCCCTGGGAAGCCCTGCTCCTGGCCCAGGATCCCACTCTGCCAGGCAGTGCTCAAACACAAATCGAGGTGATGAAGAGCGTGGTGTAGAGGCTGCTGACTTCAGAGAAGAGCTTGGGAGGTTTTTGTGTTTGTCCTCATGAGCAACACCCCTTAGGCTGGCTTCAGCTGTGGGGCAAGTGGATGCAGCTCCTCATCAACAAGGAACACCCTGGCAAGCCCTGGTGCAAATTTGCAGCAGATCTGCTGTGGGTTTGTTAGTGGCAACAAGTTCATAGCTGTTGCTTATTCCAAGGAGTGTGTTTAGTTGTTGACATATATTTTGTTACTGTTTTTATTAACTTAATTAATCCCAAAATTTCCTTCAAAACAAAAAAAAATGGTAGAATGGGAGGTAGAAAGGATGATGCTGGATGGAAGATTTGATGGAGGAGCTTCTGGGGAGAAGACTGTAGAAAGCCTAGGGAAAGTGAGGACAAGGAAAGGGTACAGGAGGAGAGAGGTAGGGACAGTTGGTCAGGAGATGGAGAAAGAGTAACTGGGAAAGAGGTGGTGCGAGGTTTCAATCACCTGGTGTACATTTTTCTGGCCTTGGTGTTCCAATCATGAGAAAAGGGATCTCTAAATATTTAATACAGAGGGGAAAATTCCTCCAGCCTGTTTGTCTGGGGCAGTATCTGACCCGCTTTCCACCGTGGCACGAATGCAGACAGCACCCTGTCAATCTGCTACCCATGCCCAGCAGGGAAAGGACGTGACAGAAATTGTAACTCTGAAAGCTGAAGATGAAAAATGATTACTACTACCATAGACTTGAAAATAAAAGCTTTGTATGGTGTTTTTTATTTCCTTGTGTTTCCTCTTTGTTTTTAAAAGGAGAGAGAAAAGCAAGGTTATATGTGGAGGCGTTAAATTAAGCAACAGAAAAATCTCTGACTTCAAGTCACTGCTAGTTTCTTCTCGTTTTGTTGGGATTTTGGGTTTGTTTTTTTGTCCCTAAATACATCACTCTACAGCATCTTCATAGGCTGAGGAATAAAACACGACATAAGTAAGATGTACAGTCTGCCTTTTGGCTAAACCGTGGGGCTGGTGAAACATTGCCATCACTTTTGGGCCTTTTATTTGAAATCATAAAGAGTTAAGTGCATCAGTTTACTGTGGTTATTTTTGCTGCCTTTCTGTGGATAAAAAATGAAGGAAGAACGTGGCAGTTAATTTAATAGTTTGTTGGGAGAATATGCTGATCTATGACATCATTAATTGAAATGAAAGGCAGAGAACATTCGGAGCTGCTGGAAAAAGATATAAGGGAACACTTGGCAAATGGCATAAAATAAATTATGACATTTCAGGGCTCAAACTTACTACTAATACAGTTTCCAGATACCATTCAGTGGCAAATGTTAAGAAACAGGGAGCAGAACAACAGGGTGGGCATTAGTAGAAGATCTGGGTTTGAGTTGGGTTTTTTTTTCCCAGAATATCACAAATTAATAGATATTTGTCAATGCATTTTCACTCAATTTCTACAAATCAGCTACCTTTTGCTTTCTCTATGTTAAGAATCAGGCAGCAGTTGTGGAGTGAGTTTCCAGATGTAAGCATTTATTAAGGCAGGCACTAAATCCACATGTAGGTAGCCAATATTTATTTTCAGTCTTTTACCTTCAAAGGAGGACAGAAAATAAATGATAAAAAGTGTCTCTGGATGCCTGGGGTGATTATTTTGTAGATGTCTCAGAAGACGTTAGATACAAGAAAGTCTGACCGTGTATTACAAACAATATCCAACTGATGGTACTGTAAACCCAGAGTGCTGCTGTTAAAGGTGCCGCCTTCGTCTTTGCTTTGCTTCTTTTGGTTATTCTCAATGGTTACCCAGGATGAAGCAAAGAAAAGTGCTGTGATTTCATAGTGTGTGAAACCCTGCTCCTCTTTTTCTGACAGATATTAGTGGAAGAAGGTGTTACTGTTAAGACTCGATGTCATTCTTATGGACGAGCTCTCTGAATTCAGAGAAAGGGGCAGGAACATTATTGTGGTATGAAGCCATGAAGGTGGCCAGCAGTCCTAGAGCATCTGTGTAAGATTCAGCCCTGCTGCCTTTGAACTACATGTTGTGAGCAGAGAAGCTGCTTAGAAGAACCAAGTTCCTGTGGTAGTGTTTTTTTTTCCCTGGCTCTTCTGAGTTTGATGGCTTTATTGTCCCATTTCAATGATTTCTGACGACGGCTCGAGCAGATCTTGAGGAAAACAGCAACCTTCTCTGAAAAAAAACAATTGATTTGTAAATACTGGCAGAGAGAAAAAAGGAAATCTATAGCGGGGTAAGGACGTCAGGAATGCTGCAGTACAAGATCAATTTGTTTCGATCAGCCTAGTGCCTTATACTTCAGCAGCAGCTCTTGTCTGAAGGCACATGTGCCCGGGGGGACGTGGAGGAAAGGCCACCGTGGGCAGAGATAAACGTGCCACCAGTGTAGCTGGAGACAGATGTCTAGGAAACATAATTGTACACCTGTGTATCCTTCTCAGAAGATGCTCTGCTTTGAAATTTAAAACTTTAGGGGTGGGATGTTAGCACAGAAATTAATTTTTATACATCAGTGCTATCTGGTTAGAGTAATTGCTTATTATCTGCTTCCCTGGGGTTTTAAGCTCTTGGAAATGACTATTTACATCTCAGTGCGTGCTTAAAGGAAGGAGAAAATTGCACTCCATCGTTTCAAGGGTCTATTCTGGCTCTCTGATACACCAAGAGAAAATAAGAATTTAGAGGAATCTTTCTCCTGACCCATCTGTTTCAGGGAGGACCCGAGTTTGACACATTTGTTTGACTGCTGGGGTTGGCAGCTAGTGAACTATGAGATTTGCCATTACACGTGGCCTATCTTGACAGCCCAAACTGATCCCCATGAGCCCTTCTATTGTGTTAGATTTTGCAAATCACATCATCATGTAGGTACTATGGAAACTTGTCTCATCAAAAACCCAAACCAGACAGAGAAATCTAAATTAAGAGCCAACATTAAGCTTCCAGACAGGAAGGTGATGGTTGTCTTCATGTCATCAGTAACTCAAATTTGCAGTGGGTTGTTGAAGGGGAATATTAGATCCTGGTTCTGTACATGCTAGGTTGATGTCAACCAGACTTACAAGACATCCCTACTCTCAGAAGCTGGATGACTTCTGGTAGCTAAGTGAGAAAAATAGGGGAGTTTGGACAGTTACCACCAGGATCTCTCAGTTTAAGAAAGTGGAGGGTAAGAATTAATCACAAGGTTTATTTTCCTAGAGTTGTGTTAGAGAAGCTGACAGAAACCAGAGCTGGGGTCAGGGTCTGAAGCACCCTGTGCTCTTCACTTAACACCCCAACGAGCCCATCCAAATGGACAAGTTAGAGGTGGCGATATCGGCGTGGCTGGGGAATCGGAGTGCACAGAAAGGGAGAAGCTGATCCCAAAAGACACATGGAGCCTGGGATGTGGGGAAGGATCCATTGGCTATCCAGGACCAAGCAGTGCCCCACTCTGACCGTATTTACTGCAGTGTGTAGCTCTTGGGACATCAGGTGATGCATGATGGTGGGATAGAAACCCAGTCGTCATCTTCATCCTGTACCGTGCTACCCAGGCTGGGATCACAGAACGTTCAGGGTTGGAAGAGACCTCCAAAGATTGAGTCCAACCCCCCTGCCAGAGCAGGACCAAAACTAGGGCAGATCACTCAGAAATGCATCCAGACAGGTCTTGAAAGATCATTTGTGGTCTCTGGTTTTTAATGTTACTTTAAGTGGTCAGTAACCTCAGTGCTAGTCAGTGGGTTAGAAGGCACGTGGCAGGGTGTGGGGAACAGGGAAGTTTTTGTCTTTGTCTGTTTATTTATTTATTTGTTGCCAAGTCTACAGTAAACATTGCTATAAACTATGCTGATGTAAAACAACTGCAAATTGAGGCATTATTTCACGTTATTTGTACCACAATTTTATTGCATTCACAGTTATTTACAGTATGTAAATAAGCTTCCTAGTGTAGAAAAATGTTCTGCTATAACTCAGTTGTTTGAGCATTAAAAAGAGGGGGGGGAGGAGATCAACCCAAACCCGTAGACGCGTGCAGCAAGAAAAGATTATGGATAACATTATGGATTTATTTATTTATTTATTTTCTTTGTTACAGGATTAGCTCTGTTTGAAAATAGTCCCCATTTCCTGAAACGCTGAAATTTGTGCGCTTCAGCTACCTGCATTGTGTTATAAATCCATAATGACTATTCTCAACCAAACGTTGTGTTTCAATTTGAATTATTAAACACTAAATGCCTGCATATAGATTGCAAAGGAAAGAGAATTTCCTGCCAGTTGAAAGAGAAGGCCTAGTGCGGGTAAGAATATAGCCTCTGATGAGCGTTGTGGCATCTGTAGGCATAAGCAATTACATGCAGATGGAGCACAGGCAGTACAAAGATAAATGTATGGTTCTTTTAAATCCTGCTCGCAGTATTCCCTACGTGAATATGGACTGCAGTTGGGATTGTCTGGCTTTCTTAAGGCTTAATTTTCATCCCACTGAATGTAATGGCAAAACATCTATTAATTTCAGCGGCGGCAGGGCAGGGTGCTTTGGCTCTAGATTAAAGCAGTCTGCACAGTTTTCGGAGAGAGAGGTAGTGAGCTGCTTTGGGAGAAAAATATTGCTGGGGTGCATATAGGGCACTGAGCATTGAAGAGACTGTTCAAACGGGGAAGAGGCTTCTGTATTTGCCACGTGCTTTGTATTAGCAAGTTGGGTGTATTTCCAGGACCTTGCTCTAGGCTAGCGTTAAGATTTTTCTGAAGAAATCACAATGTCTGACAAATACAGCATGAAAACAAGCCAATATAATAAAAGGCAGCAGAAATGGGAGATCCATTCTGGTAGTCCTGGCTAAAGGAGGAGGTCTTTTGAAAGCTATGTGAAGTGTGTGTACCACCAGTAAGGAGACAAGGTACCTCCAAGTGGTCTGTCCTGCGTAGTCTCACACGGTTAGAGGAGCAAGTGGCATATCTGGATGGGGATGAATGATATGTCTTGTTAGCTCCAAACAGTTTGAGATTGTGGGAGGATGAGATACCTGCTGTATAGAATTCCTAGGCAGTCATAAGACTGTGTTCAAGGAAAGTAAAGTGGCATGCCAAGCTGTCATGGGGTGGGTGATGCCAGATATCCTTCTGGTGTATCATCCAGTCACCTCATGTCTTGTGCTGTCTGCAGTTACAGACAGGACAAGATTCCTGCTGAATGTGTGCACAAAGTTCTTCATCCTGCATGGAAATCATCTCCTGGTTCACTCAGAGATGAACTCTAAGCTTCCCTGCAAGATATTTAGAAAACCAGACAAATGCCTTCTGTAAAGTTTAATAATTAAGTGTGGTGTGGAGATGGCTCTTTCCACCACCTCTGCCTTCTCATTAGGACACACTTGCAGCCTGCAGAGCTGACCTGCCTGCTGAGAGCATGCTCGAAGCTGTGCTATCTTGAAGAGACTTTGTATTGGGGCGATAAATCTCCTTTTTGGGCAGCAGGATTTCCCACAGCTTTTCCCACTGGCTAGATGAATGCACCAGCATGCAGTGTGCTGTCACACTGGCGGTTCTAGCTGGGAGCTTGGCACCTAAAGGTCATTCCCTTGGAAACAGAAACCCTTGAGGGCCTAAAAGGTAGCAGAAGTAAATGTGGTTAAAATCCAGCAGTGACAGCTGCTGGGTCACGTTGGAGTGGGGAGGGTCTGCCCTGCCATGCGTGGTTTAGTCCTCGCTCTGTCCTTCTACATCAGCTTCTGCTTTAAAGCCCTTTGCAAAGTGCATGGCAAGATGCTTCAGTGGTTGTACCATGCCCTGGGACAGAGCAATACGCGTTACACCTTGTCTGCTGCTGAACTGGTCTTTGAATGTGTGGAGGTAGGTGGTCGGTGATGTATTCACATGGATGTTTCGAAAGCAAATCAACCTCGGTTCTTCACAAAGTTGCTTTGAATAAAAACTATGGACACCAGGCTCCTAGTCCCTTTGTAGACCTGATGGCACTGCAGCGATACAGAGAGAATTTGAAGTGGTTTGGTGGCAGCCTTTGAAGAGCAGAAGGAAGCACAGCTATTCCTTCATTATTTTTTCAAGCAGCATATACATGGTTTCTCAACCACAGCCTTTACTGAGACTGACGTTGTCAGGTATGAGCCTGCCTTTCCTTTCACCCCCAATTGCTTCCTCCGAACACTTTTATCTTTGCTTCCTTTCCCCTGTTTCTAAGAGCCAGGGAAGGCATCTCTCTTCCAAGCTCAGTGTGCTGGGCTCTTAATTGGTATCAGAAAAAACCCAGCAGAGCAGGACGAGCTCTGTCCAGGGCTTTTCTCTTCGTCTTTTCCCTGGCTGTTGTGATCAGACCCCCACTAACGTGCTGTAATGAATCAGCACCTTACAGACGTGGAATAAATTAGTCTTCTGAAAAGAACTTTGCCATAGAAGCAACATAAACTTTGCTATGTTACCCCAAGGTGTCTGGTAATTGATGTTGATTAGGGGGCAAAACCAATCCCGAGGAGAAATGCAATTTGTTGCTGTGGCTACTAGCTCCCAGATTTATCATCTCTCCTCTTTCTTCCCGAGTGTTGTAAAATACACCACAAATTCAGCTTTCTGTCTTTTTGTTTTGAGTTTGTTTGGGGTTTTTTTATTTGTTTCGCAGTAAATTCTGTCCTCAGGTTTATAGCACTGGCGAGTGCGGCATCACTGTGGACTTGGTGCCTGCTGTGAGTTAAGCTGGCAGCTGCTGTCAGGTCAGAGGCTGCCATTTAAACACCCATTTGATAGAACACCTTTCCCTGAAGTGTCCTGCAGCGCCTGGTCCCGGGCATCGTCCAAGGTAGAGCACAGCAGCGTGGTGCTGACACGTTAAGGGGAAAACGGGGAAGGCATCCGGTCCATCCATCTGGTGTTTCAGCAGACCCAACTGGGAATGGATTTTCCCTGCTGGATAATCCCCAGGAGCCAGCCAGCACGTGTTGGGCTGCAGGGATGATCGTGGGAAATGGAAAAGGACCTTGATCCTTGTCTGATTGTTGGTGCTTGCTCTGATAGCCGGGGTGCAGAGGAATGAGCGCTTTCTCCTGAAGGATGCTGTTGCTTTTCTTCATCCTGATAAAGCTCTTTATTTGGTTTCAGCAGATGACAGCAGTGTGAGCGTTTCTTTCATTTGCGTCTGCCTTCCGCTGATAGGATTTTGCTTTTCATGGGATGTCTCCCGATTTCCACTAGCGTATCCTAAAGATACGGCCCACGGAACAAAGTCATGTGGAAAACATGGCACAAGAAATTGTTATAGCAGGAGTGAAAGCTAATGCATCAAGAGAATGTGCTGTCTTCCTCAGAGGCCAATTCTTAGCACAGTAAATGGTGAGAAGGTTTTGTAGGCTCTTATATGGTCTGGAAATTACAGAGTCTTAGCAGTATCTCCTTGCCAGGAGCCTGGGAAACTAGCTTTTGATACAGGAGTCTCTCGGGCCACCTGTGCCTTTCTGAGACTTTTGATCTCCTAATTACCTACCTATGAAAAGATCCTCATAGCATTAGTATTCAGACTCCCAAACTTAATATTTTAACTAAACATCCTGATTCAGTGAAGTCCAGTGATAGGACAAGGGGCAACGGGTGCCAGCTGGAACAGAGGAGGTTCCATGGAAACATAAGGAGAAACTTCTTCATGGTGAGGGTGACAGAACTGGAACAGGCTGCCCAGGGAGATTGTGGAGTCTCCTTCTCTGGAGACATTCCAAACCCACCTGGACGTGTTCCTGTGTCACATAATCTAGGTGTGTGCTCTGGCAGGGGGGTTGGACTAGATGATCTTCCAAGGTCCCTTCCAATCCCTAACTTCCACTCCCATTCTGTGATTTACCATTTTGAAAAAAAAATTAATTGATTTTTTTTTCCCCTTCCCTGTGGAAGCGAGCTATTTAGTTAGCTTTGCTACAGAAGAGAAATCCAACAGGGTGCAGGGCACAGTAATAGAGTTCCTCACAACTGCTGCACAACTTGGGTGGAGATGTGGGAAACAACCAGTGTGCTTTCCTGGGTGATACAGCCAACTTTCCCCTTCATTGCATGGTCTGATGTCTGGATGCTCATCTGAACATCCTTCATCTATCCAAGACAGAGGCTAAAATCCACCTGTTCACCACTGCCTCTCATTGTTTGCCTGTCATTTCCTTATGGTTTCATCTTGTCTCCTGCCTTATGGATCTCAGCCTGGGTAGACCTCTGTTTTCAGGCAAGTCACGCTGTTTGTATCCTATCAGCCACTTTGTGACCTTTGTCTCCCGGCCTAATGCTTTCATTCTCAACCCTGCTGCTTTGAGCAGCTCCTTGTCAGGTCAAGATGTGCCATTTCAAGCCCTGCAGACAATAGAGCTTTGGTCTCTTTTCAGCCAGTCAGTGTTGTGTGGTGACTGCTCATTCTGCAGAGCTGGGCATTTGTTACCTAACTAAACACAGGGTTAGATTTTTCCAAATAATTTGGATTTTGAACTGGTCAGTTCAGAAAACCTGGTTTCTCAAAGATGCTTCACCTCTGAACTCCCCAGTGACAGCCTTTATAGCCAGGTTTGCAAAGATGGGGAGCACAGGGGAAGCTGACATTTGTAGCTTAAATAAAAAGTGATGATTTGCTCTGGTATCTTCATGGCAGCCTGAGCTTTCCTGCAAACGTAAAATGCAGCTACTGAGTGCTGTGCACTTGCAGAAACACGAGTGTTGACATGAGGCAGTGAATGACTGTGTTACCCAAAGCCAGCATGGCCCATGAATTCATGCACAGGATGCTCACGTGAGCCAGCAAACTGGTCAGCACCACAGCTCCCTAATTACCTCAATTACTGTGACAGCTTCCCCCTCCAATGCCAGCTTTTTTAGCTTGTTCCCTGATCCCTGTTTAATGACAGAATGCTCCTGTAGTTAATTTTTATATTTATGGCCCCTTCTGTCATAGTCCTCGGGTCTGTTAAATTTTATGCTCTGGAAAAACTCTTTATGATTCATGGGGACCCTCGTGCTACTCCAGCTACTGTGCACAACTGCAGAGCTGAGTACCAAAACCAGAGCCATCCAAGGTCGCTAGACACTTAGAGAAAAAGATCATGAAACTTAAAAATCCTGGTGTAAAAACTTCAAGGCGGGTAAACAATGAAAATTCTATGAAATAAGAAGCGTTCTAGAAATTCTCCAGTCCCTAGGACTAATTTTATGTTAGGAAAATGCTCTCAAACATTACAGAAAGGTCTTTAATGCTTTTCTTTACTTATTTTTCACAGGAATTCGTTGTCTGGGAGCTTGCAGATCCTTTCTTGACTGGTGTTCTTTATCAGATAGCAAGTGTGGCTTTTTAAAATGGTTATACAGCATACCATAATTTATTTACAATTGTGATCAAATACTATTTAAACTTCAGTGGTTGTAAATTCTTATTTCATGTATATAAAAAGCTATTTGTTTTGTCTTTGATTTCAGTAGGTGCACAGGCTGAATTGCTGTTATAATTGACATGAAGACTTTGTTTTGTTTCGGTTTTTCTGTTGTTTATTTTTTCCCCCGGCCTCTATTCCAAATGAAGTTGTTAGTTCAGCCACAGGCTTTTAGGAGAAGCAGAGAGATTAATTTTATAACCCAGGATAACTTCTTGTATAACACGAGTCATAGGATTCCACTCAGTGATGTATCCATCCAAATAACTTCTGGTTGACCTGGAAAGAAAATGTGTGTATATAAAATTCAATCTTCTCTGAAAGATCCAAAGTGATGGAAAAGCTACTGCATCTCTTGTCAATCTGCTCCAATTTGTTAAAATAAGTTGTTCTAACTCTTCTTCAGACCTTCATTCGGATAAGGTTGGAGTCATTTAAGCTGTCTGACTCATCACTCCTGTGCCTGCAAGTGTTTTCTGGTTGCCAGCACTTCCAACTGCTGTTCAGGCCCCTCTCATACTTAATTGCGAGAGTTCATTGGAACGTCTCATTCTCTGCACAGCCTCCGGGGTTTTGTTGTATTTGAAAAATGAAAAAGTAGTTGATTGGATTCCCTAACAAAACGTGCCTAAGAAAGCAGAGGCCATCTCAGCCACTGGCTGAAGGCAGGAAGGTGCCAGCTAAACAGTCCTGTGCAGATGAACAGCAGATACGTTGCTGGTGATTTTGATTTTTTCCATCTGTAAATAACCCGGTCACTTTTGGAGGCCACGTGTGATTTAATCCCAGAATCTCTGATTTCCATATGTGCTGAGCAGACTCCTGAGTCTGGGTCTCCATCAGGGAAGCTGCAGTTCAGAGCATCAGGGCCAGGCTGGTTTCTGAGTCTGTGCAGGCTGCTCTTCGCGCTGCACTGTACCCTGGAGTTGGGATTTCATTGGTGGTATTCTGAAGATGTATGGCACTGACATAGGAGGCACGTATCCAGGGGTGCTGGTGCTGTGTTAAAACAAATCCTGAGCTTGATCCCACCTACATCAGTTCCATGCTTTCAAACTGAAGTGATGTCAGTTTACACTGGTACCAGTAGAAAACACAGCTGGATTGTTTTATCTTCCTGCACTGAACACGGCGCTTTGCACATTCCACTTCCTTCTGGTTCTCTCCCCTTTGCCTTGCTTTGCTTCCAGGCTGTCCTCCTGAAGCCCTGCATTGCCCTTCCACTCATGCTGGTGCTAGCTGTCTATTTTGTGATCTGGAACTGCCAAGGGATGCTCTGGTGGAGTATGCAGGCATCGTCCGGGCTCCGCGCAACGAGACGCCACAAAGGATCTGCAGCCCTCAGCTGAGGGTTGCTGAAGGAAATGCTGCCTGCACCTGCAGTGTGGTGATGCCCAATAGATCTCTCTGGTTGCAACCCCAAAGGCAGTTCTGGAGAAGAGCCTGATGTTGGTTTCCAGTCTTCACCACTGAATCTGGTGGCATTCCCTGAGCTCCAGCGTTTCAATGGCTGCTTAAGTATTTTATTAAACTTCTCTGCATCTTCCAGTAAAACAGGTCTGAGACTCTCAGACTCTCTTGAAGACCCCAGCCTGGGGCTATGCAGTCCAGAAGCAACCTCCTGTTGATGGAATTCAGCAGCAATAACGTTACAGAATTCAGTGGAGGTGCAGTTGGTGTAAATGAGCAAGGGAAGTCAGCCTGGCATAACAATTTAAGGAGAACTTGCTCATTTTGAAACAAGTGATAGACTGCTGCATCTCTGGGATCGTGTCATCCCAGGGTACAGTAAAGACTGACTCTGCAGAAGCACCCATGATGGATGATAATGAATGCCTCTTTGCATAAGATTTTCATTTTCTGGAGAGAAACATTTATTATTGGTGAGTGATAGTGTGGTCTTTGATTTTTCATCTACTATTTCCTGACCCAGTGATAAATCTTAGCTATTCAAATTCTAGCTGTTCTTAATTATCTCAATGATCCTTTTCAAAGATGACTGGCAAAGATGATAGGCTGGGCAGCCTGGCCCACCAGATCTGCTGGAAGTCTGGTCCATGTGGAAAAGCAAAGAAAAAAAGCAGAGAAGGAAGCACTGGGACAACCTGCCAGCTCTTGGAAGGAATATACTGGCTTCAAGGTGACTTGGAGAGTTGCTTCCTTTGGACCTTGACATAAACACCTCCTTTGCCTTTCTTGTTCCAGGTTCCTGGGCTTAGCTGAGATCAGCTTGATTCCCACAGGGCACAAGGTAGAGCCAGGGCAGGTTCTTGGATGTTTGAGTGAGGGAACTTGGCCCTGGCCTTTGTCTAAAGAGTCCCTTTTCCAAAGAGCTTTTGGTTGCTGCTCTAATGCTACAGTGCTGACAGCTCAGGAACTGCAGAGGGGTAGGGAAAAAAAAAGGACACCCCGCCTCAACCCTCTGAATCGTAATCTTTAAATCATGAGATCTGAAAACAAACAAAATGTCATTAAGAATTTTTATTCTGTCTTTTGACTTTTAATCTTCTTACTCTTATGTTGTGAGATTATTCTACCTCTTGAAATGAACCTTAACTGCATGCTTCTCTGATGGAGACTGGGATAATCCTCTCTGAGAGGAGTTACCATGCATTAATTGCCTGTCTTGACTCCTTTCCTTCCTTTTCTTTTTTTTTTTTCCCACCTTACCTGTTTTGTTGGGCAGGGACCTGCACTGGAGCTACAAAATGTGTCTGGAGAAAAGGATAGAAAAACCTGAATATAAGTACTTCTCGCATATTATGTTTTCTGATTAGTTTTTGATTAAAAATTGTCTTGGTTGCAAAGACCTTACATAAGAGTGTAATTGCATCATCAACCACTTTTTAATTGCTAGAAAAAAACATTAGCCCAAACAGAGCTTTCTGTAACTTAGTGTTATAATTAGATTTAGAACCTTTCAGTGTATCTTAAAATATTTCCTACACATTCAAAGCACTTAAAATAATTTAAAGTCGTTCCCATTTCTTGATACAATTTCTGTCAACTGCATGGTGATATAAATCATTCAGCAATTACCATAAATATAAGCCTAATATACATATATATCATTGTAAGTAACTGCCCAAATAACTAAAAATAATATATTTTGCTTTTCATTCTCTTTTGATTTCATGACTTCAAGAGTTGTCCTTTGCTTGAGAGCCTCCATCTTCCCCACACAGTTTATTCCTACCTGTAGGCAGCACCTAATTTATACACTCTGAATTAAAAGTTGGTTTCTCCTCTGGTTGTAAAAGGAGCCTGGCTCTTCACATGCACGGTCAGCCAGTTTTGCTTGAAGCGTTCAGCTGCCTGCAGTGCTGCAGCCCTTAAATCAGGTGTCTTCTCCTCAGCTGTGGCTCACAGAGCCTGAAGAACCTTTCCACCACTGGTGACATGGAGGCTGTGAGCTGGGTCCTCTTGCTACGGCTTGCTGGGCCTGGCATCTTTCTGAAGGACACAACCTCCCTGGAGGTGCGGTTGATCTTGGTGGGAGCAGGAGGTAACCTCTAAAAAGTCCGGGCAAGGAAAGCCGAGGGTGAAGTTAATGTGCTGATGTTGTGCTTCATCTGGAAGCCCATGTTAGTGGGGACTTGGGCCTCATCCAAAGCTGAGCGCTGTTAAAAGAGAGGGTGAATGTAGTTGTCTCCTGTGAGAGCAGAAAGTAGTTCCTTTCTGCCCCAGGGCTGGGATATATTGTTGGATATAGGCTGCCCAGCAGCTCCTCCAGGCATGAAACCGTGTTGAGGAACCAGGATGCTGGTACAGTCTTTGATTAGCCTTTAAACTTCCCTTTTAACGGGAGGGAAGAGTACTTGGATGGTGATAAGACCACCCAACCACCATCTCTGTTCTTGGAAAGTATTTCCTAAACTTTGCTGTCAGCAAATATCAGCTGGATGCAGGCTGGGGGCTTTGAGGTGCACTGGGGATGTCTCAACCTGAAGTGTTCGGTGCCTGCCTCTTTGGGATGGCCCCGGGCTCTCTGTGAAGCTGCAGGTGGGGTCCTGCCTGGGAGACCTCAGACACACACCAAGGTGGGAGCTGAGGGCTGCTCCTGCGCGGGGTATTCACAGCCTGGAGAGTAGGGGGGGGTGATACTGGGGGGGCAGCCATGAGTCCAGGGAGCAGAGATGCATCAGCAGAACGATTGTAATGTGACATCCAGCAGTGGCTGCTGGTTCCTTGCATCCATTTATTTATTTATTTTTGTTTTTTTTTTTAAATTTGAGGGGAGGAGGAAGGAGAAGGGGCTTTTTATTCCTGGTACTTTTATTCATCTGACTAAAGAGCTCATGTTAACATTCGCTTTTTAAAATCCAGCGTTGGCCTGCGTGTAAAATGAGCTTTGAAGTGCAGAGCTGACAAACCCCAGGGGAAAGCATCTCTTCTATTAACAGCTGCCGGTACACTTCAGGAACCTTATTTCAGTGTTTAGTGAAAGCCTTTTCTGTGTGAGCAAAAAAAAAAAACAAACCAGAATCGCTGGGCTGAGACATCCACCGGCCACGGCTGGAGATTTGGTTGCCCGTTTGTCCTCCTGCTCCTTCTCTTCATGGTGTCTTGAACCCACTGGTGGGATGGGAGGAGGACCTGTGGTGACAGCCACTGCTGAGGCTCTGTGACTAAGTCATGGCATGTTGTAGCTACTTGTGTTGTAGGCTAGTGACATGGCAATTGTTTTGTTGGGGGGTTTTGTTGGTTCGTTTTGTCTTTTTTGGTGGGTTTGGAGGGTTGTTTGGTTTTTTTTTGAGGTGACGTAGGGCCCAAGGTTGCCCTTGGATTTCAGTGACATGCTGGGTTCTGGGGCTTAGGTGCTTTTGCAAAACATTTTCTCCAAGAAGCAGCATGAGCATGTTGTGCACACACAGCTCTATAGACTTATTTTAAATGTGTTTATATAATGCAGCAAATGGGCCCATTCTTTCCTGTCTTTAATCTACCTTGCACAAAGAGAGATTAGTCTGGGATTTATGGGCTGTAGCTCTCTTCTCTTCCTCCAGCAGTGCTATGCATCCTTGTTCTCCTGTGCTTCCTTTACTTGCCAGGGCCCCAAAATACATCCAGTATCTGATGGTCCTCTGCTAAGTACAAGTGGTTAGAGGAAAGCCCCCATCTCCTACAGTGAGAGCTAGAAGTTGTAGACTGCTAGAGAAGGGTCACCACACACCTTGGGGGTTTGTGCCTTTAAATCAAATCCTGTTGAGGGTGACAGTACCATGACAAGGACTGCATGTCATGGCCATTCTCACTATGAAGCTGTGGGCTGGTCTCCTAAAGGTCTTGTAGATGTCGGCATTGTAACAGTCTCTCCAGTGATGGTTTGGGTTTGAAATGTTGTCAAAAATTGCAATAGAAAAGCCATTGTTTGAATAAATAATGGCAATCTGGCTTCCAGAGGAGAAGCAAGCAAGCATGTCATCGTGGTGGCTCTGGGGAACCTGTACTGCTGTGAGCAATGCAGTATAAATGGAGAGAAGCCTTCTCCTTCACGGCTCTCGAAGTCACCTTTTCCTTGTAGCTCCCTTCCTTGCTGCATGACTCAGTTCCTCTGCTGCATTGGGATCTCTTTACTAAAGCCTAATTTGCTGTAATCGTTGAACTTCTAAAAGGTAAGGAACTTGTCTATAAGTTGGAAGTGTTCTCTGCCAGCCTGCAGTTAAGACGTTAAGGGAGAGCCGGACCCCTGGGTTAAAGGCAGTGATGGACCACAACAGCGTGGCTGGTCTTGCTGGTGAGGCAGATGCCAGCAGTGTAGCTGGTATCTCTGTATCTAAAGTGAAAACAGTGTAAGGAAGAAACGTGTTTGTCAAGAGGCAGGACAGGGTGAGCAGAATGGATTTCTGCCTGCCATTTTTCAGTTACAAGTCCATGAGAGTCCAGCAAGCAAACAGCCAGAGCAAGTAGTAGATGTGGGACCTTCTTGTCTTTCTAAGAATAAACAAGACACAGGCTCAGCTCCCAGGAGTCCTTGGACCAAACACTGACCTTTCTGTCCACAGCTCTGGACCCCATGCTCTCCTTGCAAAGGTCTCTCAACTTCACAAAATTATGCACAACTTCATAAAGGTTTATCAGAGACATTCTTGTCTTAAGACCGTGGCAGGTTAAATGACTTGTCTAAGGCTAGAGAAAGAGGTCAGTAGCAGTGGTGTGATTAGACATCTGCAGCTCTTGCCTTTGAGATTTGGGGATCTGAGAACGGCTGATATAGAATGAAATACGAGCATCCTGAATTTTTTATGTTGCAGTTCAAGTATATTTGGGCTAAATTCATCAAAGGAATAACCGGGAGAGAGATTTTTCATTTGTAGAATCTTAATGAATACATGACACTGCTATTCATTATTTATCTGCTTTCACTTTTTAATTAATAGTTCTACTGGCCATTTCTGATATATTTTTTTTCCCTATATTTATAGAAAGCCATCACTTCAAAAATACTGAATTATGTTGCTGTTTGTTACCTTCCATAAAATTTCCTTAATATTAAGACGGTCTGAATTTTGCTGTAACTTCTAAGTAGAGAAACGAAGGAGAAGAACATAATCTATGTTTTCTATTCCTTTGAGTCAAAAGTTTGTGGTTTTCCTTTCCCCAAATGCTTTTTCAATGCAGCTGGCATAAATTAGCCAAGGAAGCTGGTGTTTCTTGTGCGGGAAAGAACCACTAGAGGACACCAGCAGACGACTCGTGAAGCAAACAGGGCACAACCATCAACTGACAAACTGGGAAAGAAGAGGAGAGATGGAGAAATGCTGTTTCCTACCATCCCTGGGGATGGATGGAGCTAATCCAGCACCTCCTTATTGCCCCCAGAAGACATCGGCTGGGAATGCACAAATCCTTGCAGTGCCTCTTCATCCTTGTTACTCATGATGCTAGACCAGATCTGCCTAGAGGAGCTTCTCCCAGAAGCTCTGCAGAGCTGCTCTCAGTGACCTGGAGAAGCTCTGGGACCCTGCTGCAGGGTAGGGCTGTGGGTGAGGTGACATTTCTCACCGTGTGAGACCTTGCCACCACTTCAATACTGAATTTCAGTGCTTTATGCAGGACAGTCTCTCCAGCATGACCAACACTGACTTGTAGAACAGTAGGGATATGTTGTAGAGACAGCTTACCAGGGCAGGATGGAGGAAAAATGTCTTGATCTTCTGAAGCTAATGGGAAAGATGATGGAAGTGTAAAGCAGATCTCTCCCTTGCAGGTTCCTCTTAAGACAAGTGGTTTCAGGAGCGATAAAAGGTTCAGAAAACTTACAAATGACAGATTTAAAGAAAGGATCATGGTGCCAGTAAAGCAATTAGGGCTGGGGGGTGACACAACTGTGAATGTTCTCCCTGTACAAACCAGCACCCAAGCCAGGCACAAGGATTTCTTCCACTTGTGGAAAACAAACAAACAAACAACTAGAAAAAAATGCTTAAAATGCAGTTTTAAATATTCAAGGAAAATTATCTGTGACAGTATTAGAACATAAGGACGTATCTGCATAAGAATCAGATCACAAAGGCTCTTGGCTGTAAACCAGAAGTCTTTAGAGCAGCGAGACCCTTGTTTCACAAGGCTCCTCAATCGTAAATGCAAAGCCCCCATGAAACCCCACTGAACAAGGAGCCTCTTTTCCATGAGGCTTTCACCTCTGTGCGGTGCTGGGGGTGTTGGGGGAGCCGTGAGCGCTGAGACTTTCTTCAAGATCTTTTAATCCCACAAAAATTAGGTAAATCATGTGAAATCTCAGTTCTGCTGAAGGTCCCAGCAAAGGCCCCGTTGATTGCTTCTGTTGCAGCAGGGTTTTCTGTTTGGCCTTTGATGTCCCTATGTTATTCTCTGTATTGATACAGCTAAAACCCTCAAATGCCAGGGATTTCAGGGAATGGAAAAGCATCTAGGGAAATGCTCCACTTATCTCTAAAATGTATTTTTAAATGATTTGGAGTTTGCTTCTGAAAACTAAAATCCCAGACACAGAACTGCACCTGCCCACAAAGGCTGTTGTCAATGTGAGCAGCTTTGGCTGTCAGTGGCAGGGCTGTGCCAAGCCTGGGAGCATTTTCCCAAATGATTCTAACCAAATCCACCTGTATTTGTTTCTCAACATTTCCCTCAAGATGGCAAAAACCCCCCAAATATATGTTACAGTTATTGATTGCATCCTTTTGTTAAAAAAACCCTAATTAGTAACTAATGATAACAGAAAAAAGTTCCTTTTTTTGTTGCTAGACTTCCAGCATTTTTCAGGCCTTAAGTTGAAGGTACAACAGAAGATTTAAAACATGATAATACTTGAGATTTCCAAGGTGGAACTTTTCCACTCTCTCTTAATTAATAATTTCAATTAAAACTTCCAAAAATTTGAAACTTCCCACCCCCCTTATTGAAATGAAAAGAGTTTGGACAACATTTAGGTGGGCTCTGCTGTAAAAGTTGGGGTTTTTTTAAATATGTATATTCTTTCCATCATTCTCAATAGAAAGTAAAATATTCTTATCCTGGTTGCATCCTAGATGAGGAGTCCCCTCAGTAAATACTCCATCCGCCAATGCTCCTATCTCCAGTTCTCCGTGCAGTTTAAATGTTGATCTGGCCTAAAAATGTCACACAAAACTTTCTTTACTGGCAAACTGGGAGGTTTATCTTTCTCCGAGGACGGTGGTTGCTCTCAGTGGGAACTATCCTGCCTTTCTTTAACTCAGATCAGAAGTGGTGTAAAGCGCATCCTTCAGACATGGCCTTCAGGGAGCACTGATGTCTCCCCTTCGAGGCTGGGGAGTGGCATCTTGCTCCGCAGGTACAAAACCTTCCCAGATAAAACTTTTTTTTTCCTGGAGAAGCAGAGTGTTGCCAGCTTACTGTGGGGATTTTCAGATCCAGAGCAGCTTCTCTGCTTGCAGTCCCTCTGGGGAAGGTGCAAAACCAGCCTCAGGACAGTTCCTGCCCCAAGGAGGCTCCGTGGCGTTGAGCTGCTTTTTCAGACGAGCATTGTTTAATTGATTATTTTATTTTATCTGATTATTTATTTAATTTTTGTTAAGCCGTGCCATCATCATGTCTCTCCACCTCTCTTGCTTTGCAGACTGAGCCCGACCCAGGCGATGGTAACTCCAGATGCTGCTGAGCCAGAGCTGCGGTTTACGAGTGGCTTGTTCTGCTCTGTCCTTCCGTGAGCTGGTCACCAGAGGGGGACAAAGCCCCACGCACGGCAAGTTCCACTCTTCCCCCCCCCACACACACCCTCCGAAAAGCTCCTTCCAAGAGCCAGGCCAGGCTGGGAGATGTTTTGGGTGTCAGATCCCCAACTGCACCCTGGATGCCCCAGGGCTGGGGCAGGCTGGGTGCTACCGCAGGGACCAGCCTGGGGTGTTGCATGGCACCACTGTCCCCTTGGCCTGCAAAAGATGTGTGAGCTTTTAAAATAGCAGCACCAGCCCTTCGAATAATTATAGGTTTGCTGGCGGTTTAGTAGTAGACGGAGCTCATGTTGCAAACTCAGTTTCAGAACTGCTCAGTTTTCCCCATCTTTTCACTGCAACAAAAACGCTGTTTAAAAATTACTGTTTGTATATATAAAGGTATCTGCCCCTCCTTCAGTTTTGGTCTGATTCACTGAAAACTGGCACAGCTGATGCCCAAGTATTTAAGTTTGCACCACCCATCCAGGAGAAAAATTTGCAACCTATGGCATCGAAAATGAGAGGAGAAGCAAATTTGATGAGTATTTGGCTTTTTTCAGTAGCTAGCTATGCCTGATTGGAACCTGTAGGGAAAACAAACACAATTATTTCTGTGAGATTGAATTTCATTTCCAACAGAAAATGTGAAATCTGTCACCTGCACGCTTGCTGGAAGCCAGTCGTGGGCTTGGGGGATGCTCCAGCAGCAGTGCTGGTGGGTACTGGCAGTAGCAGCCAGCCCTGTGGCAGGGTATGTGCACAGGGACCTGTGTCCTCCTGTCCCACTGCCGTGTATGACCCCTAAAATGTGGGTCACCCATATGGCAGAGCTCGGCTCTCTCCCAAAAAGCATAGAGATGGCAAAGCAGCTCCCCCAAACTGAGGACCCAGGGCTGTCCCTGAGGGTACACACCAAGCTGCAAGCCTGGGTTTGGTTGCTTGGCCAACCAAGCCTGATAGAGTGAAATCTGTGAGACCTTAAGCTATATAAATAATATTTGGCCTGGGTCCATTTCCTCAGCACCGGACAGCTTGCTGCTGAATGCAGTGTTTTTTTCTCTGGATCCTCAGAGTCAGACCCTCGCCCAGATCCAGCTGTCCCTGGTAATTCAATTTTAATGCCTCAAGCTGGGAATTGCATTGGTGTTTGAAGTGAAGCATGTTAGCAGCCCCAGTGTGGTCACCCCCAGGCTTTGAAGCTCCCCGTCTGTCCCCGTGGACAGCAGGGCACGGTCCCACCTCGGTGGGTGCAGCCCCTGTGCCTTGATCCCAGCTGAACTTACACAGCAGTTGTCCATTGATTTAGGGAATCAGGGAGTTTTCTCTTGTGCAAGCAGGAGGGACTGGAAAGCTGATGAGAGTTTATTTAATGTGTTCTTCAGATCCACCGGAATATCATGGAGTCAGCTGTGAAGTGGTGCCCACGGGGCTGTTTGGGCAGCTGATGGCACCTTTGCCTGCCTGGTAGCACTCACTGAGGTGGTCCCAGTGACAGGAATGGGGTGTAGAACACAGAGCTCCCCCAGCCCACCCTGAGCAGTGGCATCCTACAGAGCTGGGGCAGGGTCCCCAGGATCACAGCCGGGGGAAGTCACGAGCTGAGGAGGGTCTCCTTTGCTGCAGAGGAAAGAGGAGCTTAAGATGGAGAAGGTGACTAGAAAACCAACCGTGCTGGTACATGAGACTCTTCCTCCTCCTTAAACCGTTTCATTGTAATTTCTGTGCAAATGAGTCTGGGTGATTATTATGTGGTTTCGTGTGTGTAAATTTAACATGTCGTTCCCATGCAGCTACGCTGAGAAGGAAGACTTTTTCCTCTTGAGTTTTAGTTCTTAATTCACTGCTTTCAGTCGCTCTGTGGGTTCAGTGTAGCTGGTAAATAGTCACCTAAGTGGGAAGTAGCTCTGAACACCGATCTGTAGCAGGGACTGGCACTGCCGTGAGGCACACCTGGTTTGCAGGAGGAGCTGGGGAGAAGCAGCGAATGGTTCAGCAGATGCAGGAGCCCAAACACAGGGTGAGGGATGCAAAGTGCAGTAGATCTCATAAGGCTTCTGAGAGCCTTCTTGTCCTCACCCAAACCATGGTGGTTAATGAGCTCCAAGGGGACACTCAAGCCAACAAATCCTGAATTGAAGTGCTGGGGGTTTGCAGAAGGATCCTGAGGGAGGGCAGCACTGGGTTTCTCTTCTCCAGAGCTCTTATGGCCAGAGATTATGGAGCTGAAGCAGTGGTTTCTCTCAAGCTAGCACAGAACAGTGGTGCAAATGTATCTTAGGGACGCTCTTTATGTTTTTATTTCTGACTTTAGCATATAGCACAAAAAGCTGTGAAGCTCAGCGCATATTAATTTATTTATTGTAAGAGAAGTTTCCATGGTATTAGAGCAGCTTCCCCTTTCAGCTGCTCATAATAATCAGAATTTTGTCAACATCTTGTCTGTTCAGCACTAAGCACGAAAACAAATCGGTGCAGATGCGGCTTGTTGAAACAATCCCACAGCTCAGGATGAAAGAGGTGGGTGCAAACAGCTTTGAATGGACGTGCACTTATGTGTCTGTGTGTGATGCAGCTGAACAAACCTCCACTGCTGTTTGAGCTGCACAAGAGATGATTTGGAAAAGCCTCCTAAGGAAGTTATAAACTGTTTCCTGTTACTCGTGCCACCATCTAGTTCTGCTGTCCCTCTCCTTCCTGCTGCACTTGTTTCCTTCCTCCTTCCCCATCCCTCAATGAAAGCAAAGCCAAAAATGCTTATGCCAAAAGCACCTGCTCAGGATATTTTCAGTAGAATCCCCCAGGGCTGCTCAGATCTCACAAACTAGCCAGTGGAGCCCGTAACTGAGCAGCTGATGTTCTGCTGGCTGGATAAAGATGTTGTCTGAAGCAGTTTTATCTTTTCAGTTTATAACGTGTCCTGCTGGGAATTAAAACTGTCAGTGCTTTTGGCCTTACCTCCACTGCAATAGCTGATGTTTTGTTCCAAGCCCCACATCATCCAGAATCTGTTGGGCTTGTCTTTCCTGTGCACAACCCCACCAAGGTCAGTGGAAAAAACTGGAGGTGTGTATTTGTGCCCCCAAAGACCCAGGTGTCCTCCAGCCTTGCTCTTGGCATGTGAGTAAGCACAACACCGCCTGCATTTTGAGGGATGTGTTGTGGAAATGATTAGGTTGAGTAGGTTTGGGGGCGATAAAGGTGGAAGGGGTTATCTAGCGGAAGGGGTAATCTTTCTCTTGTTTTTCTTCTTGAAGTCCACTGTACCCATTTGGTCTTTGGACCACGGAGGAGATAAGTGGAACACTAAGGTATAGAATAGAAAGCCCCAGTCCTTCATGTTTCCAACAAGGGAAAAAATGTTATGGTACTGAAACTTTCCACAGTACCCTCCCGGGGCGTGGGGATGCTCTGGGTGCGTTGCCACTACAGCACTGCTCCAGCTGGTGGTGCTTTGGCCACAGGGCAAGTGAGGATTTCGGGCCTAAACCTTGCCCTCCTGATTTTTTACTTTGTGGAGGTACCTTGAGTCAGTCCAGGCTACTTTTCTTGGTGCGAAAGTGCATCTTGCTCTCAGCTGAGACAAGGCTAGGGACCCTTTCTTGCAGGAAACACAGAGAGGAACAGTCTGAGGATCTGCAGAGGCCTGTCAGTCATGCCAAAGTCCCCTTGCGGTCACTTCCCCTGTGCGAGTGGAAAGGGAACAAGTCCCGTGTGCATCCTGCCAGGGCAGGATTTATCAACAGAGCCCAGGAGAAGGTGAGCACTTGCAGGACTCGTGGCAGGCTGATGTGGAAATCATAGAATCATAGAGTGGGGTGGGTTGGAAGGGACCTTAAAAGTCTGCTAGTTCCAACCCCCCTGCTATGGGCAGGGGCATCTCCCACTAAATACTCAGCCCACAGTGACCTGCATGTTAGTGACCTATATCCACGCCAGTACTTGTGTGTGAGGAAAAAACCCAACCCAAACCAAATCATTTGCTTAAGAATGGGAAAATTGCTGTCAACAAGTGATTGTGAAGAAAAGAATCGGAAGTGTGACAGCAACATCTGATATGATGACACGGTATGAGAAATTACTTTCGTTTCCCAGGAAAGTGTGTGAGTTTTCCAATCAGCAGGAAGAACTAGAATCTGGACGTTTTTGCTAACCAGTTAATTAATTTTGTTTACAACAACAGAATTCATGTTTTCCTCCAATTAAAAAAAAAACCAACACAGTTCATCTAACTTTAAGCATTTTTTAGCTGAACTTTAAAAATATCTTTCGGACCTTTTTCTCAAAAACAAGAACACATGTGAAAGTGACTCTTTCTTCTCATCAGCTTCCTTTTAATAGATGTGTGTTTTTTCAAAGAGATGATTACATCGAACTTTTCTCAAGAGCAACATGGATTGGACATGGCCAAAACAAGAGCCTGGCTTAGGTCCTGCTTATTTTGTGACAGATTGAGATGGTGAAGGGAACATGTCTTAAGAAAAAAGCTCCTTATACGTGATTTTGGCAGAGATCTAAAGAAATCTCTCAACCACATGCAACATCCATTAGTGTGACCAATCCTGGATTTTGATCTGCCCTGATCTCCAAAATTACCTGTAATGTTTAGATACTGCCATTGTTTTCCTAAGCTTGGGATTTCATTCTGGCTTGTTCTAGATTTGGACTTCCCCAGGGTCTAGAGGTTGTCAGGAGTCTGTCCAGGCTTGTCTCTGGGGAGGGCGGCAGAAGCGCTTTGTGTTGTCTCCGTGTCTTTTAAACGTAAGTTCAGAGCTCTCTTGCTCAGTGCCTTGGAAAATAACTGATGACAAAAGAGATTTGGAGTTTGGATAAGATAAGAATTAAATTGAATATTTGTCCTGAACCAACACTGCACTTGAACTATTCAGAGGATTCAGAGAGTTGTGCTTGTTCTTAAAGCAGTCTTTCTGTTTTCTTCATCTCCTGAAATTCTCTGTGCTGATGTTGGTCTTGAGCACTAAAACAATGAGTAGCCCCAAATGCTACGGGGTGACAGTACATTTCTCTTTAATGTTTGATAATGGCAAATGTTCCCATCCTCCTTTTGTCATGACAAAATACCAGAGGAGTTACAAACATCACGTGTGACACAAAGCCTCTGGAGATATTTTTATAATTTGCCAAGAAAGAGACTCCAGACTCCACAGAGCTGATGATGTCAGAGATGAAATGTTCTTATTGTCCCAGCTCCTAAAAGCACTGAAGCTCAGCTTTAAACTTGTGCTTCCATTTACCAGATTGTGCGAAGCACTTAAGAGTCGGTATAATTAACCACGTGCAAGTGCACCCCTGAACAGGAATTACATGCTGCAGTCCCAGGTGGGTATCTCTGAGCCTTTTTGCTTTGGTGAGTTGTAGTTTATTCCTCTTGGACCGAGGCCTAGTGCTTTCCTCCTTGGAGACGATTCCCATAATTCCTGTGTAATTAGATTAGCTCTAACTAGACCTACCTACAACAGACAGAATAAATTGTTTCTAACCGCCCCAGATCCTATTGAAAATGATGCCTGTGGTCCCTCCACATGGGAGCTTGTGCTCAGCAGAGATCACAGTGACAGAAAATAGCCTTTATAAAATGGAGAGTTACAGAGCATTAACAGCAGGACTAGTGAAGCTTAAGAGAAGAAGATGTGTTAAGTGATAAGAGGTCTCTGGTTTAGCTTTTATTGTCTGAATCCAGTAAACTGAAGTTCAAAAACCAGGAGTTTCATCAGGTGGTTGGGGTAGATATCGAAATTGCTGGTTCTTCATTGTCTCTGAGTATTTGTTTAGAAGGCATGAGAAAAAACATTGCATTTTCTGACAAGCCTGCCAATAAATTTCCTCAGTAGGCACCAATAATGAGCAGCATGGGGACGTGGCTGGCAGATGATTGTCCTACATGTTTGTAAGCAAGTCAAAATCCATTACCGTGTGATCAAAACGAGGTAAAAGCCCAAGGAAGCACTGAGTCAAGGTCTAAAATCTAGGATATCCGTTGCGATATGCCGTCTAGTAATCAGCTACAAGAAAATGTATCTCGCTCAGGTTGTATTTCTAGTTAGCACAGTGTGAAAATTAAAGAATTAGCATATTTGTGGCAAATAAAATATTCTGCTTTCAAGCAAGTGACTGTCCTTATTTAATGCCCCGCTTTGTATTTAGCGTCGCTGCAGAGGCGCATCCTATACGTGCTCAGCAGAGCCGGCTGAATTATATGTTTAGAATAATTCATCAGATAAATTCATGTCCATGAATAATCTGCATTCAGATCATGACCTTTACCAAGCTGTGCTTTTTTCCAGAGCTCCGAGCTTTCAGCTGATGCTGGGGATGAGACGAGAGGAGCACAGAGCAGCTTTTCTCCCAACTCCTCTGTTCCAGTAGCAGCCCTCAATTTGGGAGCAGGGCAGGAAAGCCTCAGCCCAGGGGGTGTTTCAAACTGGGGAGAAGGATTTTCTGAGTGTGTTGGTGGACCTGGGGAGGTAGCAGTGTTTTAAGTGCTGACAGGGGAGTGGGAGCAGAGTGAGCTGAGCTGTGTGCAGCTGGCAGTATTGAGCCTTAGCTTTGTCAGCACGGACTCTCCTGAGCAGCACTTGCTGTCACTGGCTGTGCACTCAGAGCAAAAATATAGTCCCCAGAGTTCAGCTGGTGTGCACCAAGCCTCAATCGCTGTCTCATGAGTTTATGGTCTGAGAGGTCAGATGAGAGGGAGCTGCTCCTGGAACCTGTCCCCAGGTCAGGGCACTGCTGCCGGCTCTTGTCCTGATGTCTGGGCTGCAGAGGTGAATCCATCCAGGATGTGGAAAGTGCTGGAGTTGGGCTAACTTTTGCCTCACAGTTGCTGGACTCTGGCAAATGAGGCAGGGCAGTCTGTCCAGGTGATGTAGGTCCACATATGTTTATTCACTGAAACAGCTGCTGCTTATCCCAGCCCTAACCTGATGGGAAAACCACTAATGAAACAGCTCTCTGCTGATGGCAGCTCTCACCGTGTGAGCTGGACTCGTTTTGCACACCTTAGTGCATTAGAGAGACAAGGATAAAATTAAACCAGAGTCAGGACCACAGACAGAAGCTCAGAGAAATGCAGACTGGAGCTACCAGGAGTTGTAGACCCTGGCAGGTTTTATTCACTGTGACAAAAATTAATAGCAAATAAAATTAGCCAGAAAGCAACAGGGCTGTGAAGTGTCAGGAGCAAAAATTGGATCAGAGATTCCCCATGTAGCAAATATTATTTCTTAATATTAGGTGAGTTTGGTGTTTAGTGATTTTTAAAGTGAACTTTAGCATTTTTAGTAGGAAACACATTCTCCTTCATTTGCTTTCAGGACTTTCACAGAGCTTTGCACTGCTCTCGCACAGAAACGTTTTACAATTTCTGCAGTGTGCTGTATTTGCTTCTTGTGTTTAAGATGGTAAGGAAAATTATGCTTAACCCGCTGCTGTGGGAGTGGAGCTCCCCTGGGGCACATTGCCTGGTGTCTCTGGCTCATCTGGGTGAGGGAAAACCTCAGAGACAAGTCCTCTCGTTGCTGTGGCAGGGGCTACAGTTTGTTTAGCTCGGGAGACCTTGATGGTTTGATACACCAGGTCACCTGAGAAGCTGCTCCTCCAGCAAAATGAGTGGGACAGCTCACTCTCCAGTTAGATTAAAGGTAGGGTGTAGTCCTGACTTTTCTGTTTCCCCTCTGGATGACTTTTCTGTTCCCCCTCTGGATGTGCCTCAGTTTCCCTGTCTGTAAAATAGGCGACTAGTAATAATGTCTCATCGTACGAGTTCGTGGGGTGGATGATAAGCTCAAAGGAAAAGCTGTTTGTTCCATAGCAGAAAACATGTGTGAAGGAAAATGGGAAGGGTTTTAGCATTAAGCGCTGCGTACAGTGAGGTTTAGTTGCTGTTTCAGCTGGTTTGTTCTTTCATCAGGCCATTGAACAATAGCTAATGAAGGGGGAAGACATTTATTTTTTTAAACAGGATATTACTGTTCTGTGTCTTCGAACCTATTAACTAGCAGCAGATTTCTGGTGCAGAATGTAATAGCAGCATTGGCTTCTTCCTGTTGGGGTCTTGAGGATGGCTGCAAAAGCAAAAGTGTGACCGAACGGGGCTTTCATTATTTCATTAATTATTCTATTTATTCTAGGCTGCTAAAGAAGTAACATGAATAATTTTCCCATTTCACCATCTGCTTTAGGCTTCATCTCAAAGGGTTCCCAAGGAGCGTGGCACACAAAACCCTTTAAAAATGATCCTCTCCCTGTTTTCCACACTCAGCAGTCCGCTAATGTGGCCACTAGATTTAGGTGATGGGCCTGTATGATTTAGGGTGGATCATTAGGGTTATGATGAGCTGTGCAACTGTCTTGTTTATTCAGAGTTAGCAATTTCATCGCAGTGCCTTTTGTCTCGGGAAGATTTTTGCGTTCAACATTCAGCCAGTTGAAACGTTCAACCTTGGGCTCAGGAGCACCAGCTGCTCCACGACTTTCTGTCTTATTTCCCTCACGTGTTGGGCTGGAAACACTGAGGAGCTCTTGTCAGCTGCCCATAAATGACTTGAGGGTAAGTGCACATCTTTCACTGGCATTCAAAGGGTTACTCGCAAAGAGTTTGTGTCTTGACTGTCAGGTCTCTGTCTCCATGCATTTCCCACTCCTCCTGGCTCTTGGCTCCGAGATCTTTTGCTTTCAGCCTTTGCCTCTCAGGGTTGAACTCCACTGAAGCCTCTATTAAACATCCTCATCACGACGCCTCTCAGTGCAGTGCACGAATGCCCACCTTCCCTGGGAGGAGGAGGCTTAGAAAGCTAAAATATTTAACCTGTCTGTCAAACAAAATTATTCATGGCAGACGAGTGGCTGGGCAGCATTTTGCAAGGTTCCCCTGAATAATACATTGGATGGCCAGTCTTGGCACGAGCTTATTACTCCAACTGTAGAATAATTCACACGTGTGAAAGAGAAAAGCCATGTATCTTAATTTCATTCGGTTTCCATGAGCGACAGGGATCCTTTGGTGGTGGAGCTCAAACGGTTGCAGCTCTGCCCATCGAGACTGTGTCAGACCGTTGGGTCTGAGCACGGCTGCTGCCTCGGGCAGGGCAGAGGAGCAGAGACACGCTCAGCTCTGCCCTGCCGATGGGGTCCCAGTCGTTGCGCGTCCCCCGGCCGCACCGGCACGTTGCCGCCTGTGCCCGCAGCAATGGGCATGGTTGGATTCGTTAGCCTGGGTGAAGGGGGATCCTAACGAGGACGCACGGCTCTGGGACTGCACCCAACTCATCTCCCGACACCGTGGGTCCAGGGGGGAGTTAAATGTGTGGCTACCCTCATCTCTCCCCTCTGGATTTTGTTTGCAGTTCAGAAGACAGATGGAGAGCCGTGTACACAAATATATTCAGACTTCTCCCCAAAGAATGATGTCACACTAGTTGGTTTTTTTTATAGTCAAGGTAAAATATTATAATGGCACCATTTCCTTCTTTCAAGCAAGAAAATAGTTGAGCAGATCTATTCTTAAGAAAAGCCTGTGAGTCTATTACTTTGCTGGGAAATGGATTATTTTTTTTTCTTGAAAGGGGCTACTTTCCTCACCGAAAAAGGATATCGCATTTTGGCTGAAATACATTTTTTTCTGTGTTTTGTACTAGAACACATGAAGGACCGACTATTCTCATTTTTGATTGTATAGAGAAAGTCTTAGCCTTGTATTTTCGACTACTGGCGTCGTGTGAATTAAAACAAAGAAACAAAAAACCCTCCGGCTTTTTATGCTTTCCAAACTTTTCTTTTCACTTGCCTTTCCCTCGGCGAACCTGCGTTGGCTTTTTTCCTCACCCCGGCAATCCGCACGACAGTAAAAGTGAATACGAGCGTGCCTGAAAACTGCATCGTCCGGCTCTTCCCAGGCACACGCGTGTCCCTTGTGGGTTGAAAGCTGTGTTTTCCTGACCGGTTCGATAATGCCAACACAAAGATCTCGATGGAAACTCTGCAAGCCAAAGAGCGCCTGGCTGTTGGCTCACTGGACTTTGACTCAAGCGTTTGACGTGCAGAGGCAGAAGGGATTTGAGGCACAGGCCTGACCTGAGGAGATCCTGCTCTGGGTAGCCATCTAGAAGAGGCAGCAGAAGGCTGCAGTGGCCGAGCAGGTAATTAGAGTGGGTGGGTGGTGTGGCTCTAACATATGGCTGCAAGGGCATTGGAGTGAGGCCTTTAATTTCACATTAGGATTCTTCTCGTATTTGTTAGATAGAACAATATTAACCTTTTGAATTTATTTAGAAACTCATTAGTGCTTTTTCTATAGTCCATTCTTCTCCTGATTAGCTCTCCTCATTACAATTCAAATTTCTTTCTGCTACATTTACCACATTGTCCTGCTTTTTCTCATCTCTATTGTTGCTGAGCTTAATTTATTAAAGCAATGAAAAAAGGAAGGGGGGGATCAGTTGACATAGCAGCCTTCCTAGTCTTTGATTCTTGGGGAGGAAGAGAGAAGAAGGGAGAGACCTGTGGGGTCACCCCTTCCCCCAGGCAGGGTGCCCAGGGTGGGCAGAGCACGGTGGCAGCAGGTTCTGTACAAGTGTGAGATGGTTCATAGCAGCAGCACTAGATAAAAGACCTTCTGGTTCTGCCTTAGTTGGTGCCCAAAGTGGCCAGCAAGGCGCTGAAGTAGGGGGTGAAGGCAGCTGCCTTCACAGTGCCTGCAGGGACCCTCCCTTGCTGTGTTGCTTTAGCTCGTGGAGCCTTCGCTTTCCTGCTCTCTCGTTTCAGTCATTGCACAATCTTAGAGACTTTAGATGGAAATCACTCTGTTCAGTGTCCTCATCATGTCCTGGAAACATATGCCACTAATCCTCCTGACTCCGCTGGCATCCTGTTCCTGAGGTTATTTGAAAAACTATGCGTATGCATTTAGGAGCATTTCTTTTGTGTACTTTCCCTTGGTATCAAGATGGAAGTCTGTGAGTTGCTGTAATTGCTCTTGACTTGCCACATCTCCAGTGGAATGTGAATTGACGTTTTGGTCGGGTTCTTTTTAGTAAGTGACCTGAGCCTGTCCCTGGTTTAGGGGAACTGGACTGGGGAGATGCTGAGCTTCACGTATACATTCAGACATTTGCTGCCCTGCTTTGCAAAATATTTTCGGTTAGGAACATGGAATTTTTGCTCTTGTTTGGTTGGGGTTGGTTTTTTTTGCCTTTTAGTACGGTGCTTGTTTCTCAAGAGCGATGCTGCTGTATCCCGCATGCTCATGATTAAAGATGCATATGCTTGTGACAAGAGATAATTAAATACAGCCAGATGATTGTAACCGTCCCGGTCGTTGTGGTTCTCTGATTATTGGTGTATTTGAATATCTCGCAAATGTGAAGGAACGTGTTTTTGCAGCAGCTATTGTCAGGCAGAGAAGTGCCAGAGTATTTTTTTTTTTTTTGAGGCACAGAGGGATTAACTCACTCGGCAAAGGTTACAGAGAGAGGTTTTGGCAGAGCCACAGAAAGAATCTGAATTTCTGAGTTTCTACTCCGATGCCTTAATCATAAAATCATCTTTTCTGTGAATTCTTTTCCGTCTGCAGTAATTATAGTTTTTGCTTGGTTTATGTCCTTTATTAAAACCTGTCTTTCACACATCTAGTGGAACTTAAAAAAGGAGGAGATAAAACAATCGTAATTTTCCAAGTGTATAATTCTGGACTCCAGCAAAGGCTTAAAACAAGTAAGGTAATTATTCCACTCAGTTCAGCACCATTTGGAGAATTAGGCTATTTTGTGAACTGTAGTTTTAAAATAAGACATACGAACTGGAAAAAGTTCAATGAGCAATATCTAAAATAATGCTTGCAAATGTCGGCTCAAAGAGAAAAGGAGCTGGCAGTTAAGTCTTTGGCAAGGAGGTGATTGGAGGAAGACAGAAAAGATCGATGGTGTTGAGGGAAAGTTAAAAATAATTTAAAAACAACCAAACAAGCAGAATCAACAAAAGATTTTATTATTTCCTTTAGGTTATGGAGGAAATGCCAAGACATACTTTTGGGACTAAATTAATTCCTTGTACAAGCAGAGGAAGAAAAAAGACTTTCCCTAAGGATGGATTTGGCCTGTGGGCAATTGCAGGAGGTCACAGTCAGGGGAAGCTGCCAAGAGGAGGTGGAGCCAGAATCAGGGGAGTTGTTAAAGTCTAGACTAGACGTGCGTTTCTTAGTGATGGTTAATTAACTTGTTCCTGGCAATCAGCCACTGGGGCAGGAGGTGGACTTGATTTGCAAGTTGTGATTGCCAAGAAAGTCACCCATAATTGCTTGTGATCTTCTGGCTTTTGGATTTTCACCTTGGTTTTGTGTTCCCATGTAAATGTTTTTGTGCTTTTTTGTTTTGTTTTGTTTTGTTTATTTGTTTGGGGATTTTGTGGTTTTTTTTCAATTTTTTTTCCCCCCTTTTTCCACAGGTTCTTTGCTTCATGTAACACCGTTTCATGCTTATTACTACTGATGTAACTGAACCTCTGCCGTGGTCTGATTTTGGGTGCCACTTATGGTTACTGGAGAACATCAGCCACTCACATAGGTAGGAAAAGCAAAGTTACATGTGGTTGCAGAGGGGATTCAGGACCATTGCCTGTGGCTAAAGAGAGGGCAGTGCACTTGTATGAGGGCTGCAAGACACCCTTATAGTATTTATTTCTACTTCTAAATAGCTGCTAGGTGCTAACAGCCTCCCAGGGCTGGTTTCCACCCCCTTTCCCCAGGCAGCCCTTCACTTTGGTTGCAGTTCCAGTTTTGATTCTGTAATGTCTGAACGCCCTGTGTTACACAGTAAGCAGCATCCCCGAGATGCTCTTTGGTTGTCTGGAGATGACAGAGGGGCTGCCACACAGGACAAGCATTGCTGGATGATCATATATTGACCACACAACCCTTCTGCCCTTAGTGGTGTGTCAAGCTGCAGATTGGGCAGAGCAGATGGAGTAACATAGGCTTGGAGAGTCCCTGTGTAGAAGGAACCAGCCAAAGGCTGAAATTAACTTCTGTTTAATTAAGAGTAATGAGTGGAGGTAACAAAAAGTACACGGACTGCACAACACGTATGTAATGCAGAGCCAGAAGTTGAAGATCAGGAGGAAAGAAGGTTTGGGTTTATTCTTGTGCTCCTGGAGGCAGGAAAGTGGTGGAACCTGCCATGCTGCAAGTTTCCATCTGGCCAGCCTTGGACTGCTTCTTACTTCTAAATGAAGCAAATCAGGAAGGAGGAAAATGCAATAGTCTTATTAGATTTTTTATTTTTTTTTACTATTTCCTGTGTACCAAAGTGAAAGAAGGCCGAGGAAGCTTGAATGCCTAAGTGGATCCTTCTAGCAGTGGATTTTCTGCTGCTGGGAAAGAAATTTTATGAGTGGGACCTCAGATTTTAGTCCAGTCTGTGGCACAGACATGGAGAAATCCCGAGGGGCTTTATGCTGGGTGGGCTTTCAGGGAGACAGGTTGCTGAATCTATGGCAAAGTCGTTGGGTTTGGGGCATTTTTGGGGAGGAGGGTCCACTGTCTAAAGAGAGAGTGGTATTAAATCTGTGAGACAGGAGCAGTTGCAGATGCAGGTAGAGACTGAGAGGAGGGAGTTGCTGCTGGACTGGAGAGGAATGCAAGCAAAAGAATGACATTAGCACATCATTCCTAGCAGTTGTTGCAATGCATAACAACTTCAGTTGAAAAGCTTCTCATTTCCCTCACTTTGTGCCTTATTAAGGCTCCAACCTATATGTAGTGGTGGGAATATCACTTTTTGGCTTCCCTAATTCTATGCCTGCAACTGATCTACATAACCCCTTAGATCTCCACTGGGGTTTCTGAAGTGTGTGAGGGCTCTCACTGTGTCCCGAGAGACACAAACTTACAGTTCAAGTCCCCCCTTACAGTGCATGTGTTATTTTGCTCCTTTGCTTCCTTGTGGTATGAGCAGAGTAGCAGAAGTGTGAAAAATACTGGTTTCGTTGTATCTCAGATGGCTGTTTGTTGTATCTCAGATATTATTTTTTGTTGTTGTATTTCAGTCTTGTTTCCACGGGTGTTTCTACCATGCTGGGTTTCCACTTAAACCCCTCTTAATTTCTTTTCCTTTGCAGGGCAAGTTCTGGGTCTGGGATTAAGGCCACTTTGCTGCGTGGACTCTCTTAGCAGGGACCCAGGACCTGTAGGACCATGGCAGCCCAACCAGGCAGACCAATGTAAGGAGTGACTCCTTGGGGTTTCTGAGACACTTGCCAGGTAGCAAAGGTCTAGATCTAACTACAGTTTGGCAAGTCTTTGCCAGTAGTTAGTACCTTTTGAGCTCAGAGGTTGTGTTAGGACAATGCCCACTCCTAATGCAGTCCAGTTAGTGCAGCCGTGTCTATAACCACCTTGAGGAGTTCTGCTCCTGGTGAGCTTAATTTTCTGTGACCTTCATATAAAAAAAAACCAAAATGCATATATTTTTATATATAAAGTATATATTTTAAGGTTTAAAAAAGGTATATAACCAATTGATTGTTTTAGGAAACAGTTTTCGTACAGATTGAACTTGGGGCAATGCCTCCTTTGGCAAATTTTCTTTGAACCTATAGGCTATTCGTGTTCCATATCATCTGGGCATTTCCACCCCTGATGCATTCACTGTTTACTGCCAACTTCTCCTTTCATTTTCCTGTCTCTAGTTGTGCTGTAGATCTTTTCCAGAATACTTTTTGTGATGTGACTCATCCAGCTTCCTAAGAGAAAATGCAGCTTATTCAAATTGCTCTAAATCTATTTATCCAGGCAAATATTTGGACATGTAAAACAGCAGTAAAGTGCTACAGTGTCTGTCAGGGCAGGAGAGCACACAAAATCTTTGAAATTGTAAGTCTATCTCTGGTGTGTTTTATCTGGAGGTAATAATTGGCAAAGAGCAATGTAGAAATTTGATGCATACGCATAGGCACAGCGAGTGAAAGCTTTGCACATGTTCAAGCTCCGTTTTCTCAGCGCTAAATTTAGCTTGCAAAGGTTTACTGCTTCATCAGATGCTTCGCCACAAAGAGCCTTTGAGGTTAGGTAGTGGCATGTAGATCTCTCTCTTCCGTGTCACTGGTTCAGTCTCTAAAAGCCAAGAGTTGTCATGAGCTGATGGCTGGGTAATGGATTCCTCAAAAGCAGCTGGTGACAGAGCTTGTGTTTCATCCAGAATGGATTCAGTGTCTGAAGCTTACTCCTGAAGAACATTTCTTGTGCAGCTGCTGAGCAGTCTTGCTCCTGAGCATGACTGCAAAGCCCTTAGAGCAGGTGTCACCGTGCCTGGGCCCTTCTGGCAGCAGGACAGGCATCGTGCCCGCAAGAGGAACGTCTGCGAAGAAGTGGCGAGGATTCTTGGGCCGGTCAGAAATTCCAGCTTCATTTTTGTTCAGTTCAGTGGGTCTTGTCATGCTCTCACTGTGGAGGAGACTTCAAGAGAGGGTTCTTCTGTCTCCAGAAGGCGGCTGACCTTTCTTTTCTGGAGGCTTGCTCTCTGAACTGTTGACACAGGCGATGAGAGGTGGCGTGGGGACGATGGGAGGTGGAAATCGCCATGGAAGTGGTTTGGAATTTGGCAAGATTTCCTCACTGCCAGGGCTACAGATGTTTAACATTGGGTTTGTTCTCCATTTTTTGGCTTTAAACTTTTGGCTGCTTGAATTAATGTATTTCATATTGATTCTGTAATGAAGACAGAGGCCTGAATTCATACGTTGCTTTTTATTTGCATTTTTACTACAGTTAGTCTCATTTCCTCATTGCTGAAGGCCATTAGTGAGGAGCTGGATGACTTGTCTATGTTTCTTCTTTTTGTAGTTTCCCAAAGCTCTATACATAATAAATCAGACATCCTTTTTTCTTCTGCAATTAGCTAATCCGCAATGTAACAGGAACAGCAGAATTGATTGAATATGTCAGGTTTTAAGCCTTAAGGAAAAAAAAATGCAACGAAATAAAGAAATGCGGTTGTGGTGATGCTTTTCAAAATTGTTGTCCTCATTCTTGCACACATCTAGCCATGAAATTAGGATGAATAAAAGGTTTTGCTGCTGTGTCACCCACCAGTCGGTCCTAACCTGTGCTTGAAATGAACTTTAGATGAGACGCGTTCACCTCTGCAGCATACATGGCTTCATCTTGCTGTTCATCCCACCTACAGACCACAACCCTCTTGGCTTCCCTTAAGGTAAGATGTAGACCAGCAGCAAAACCAGTAGACACACTGTCTGGCATGGATACCTTGACTTGCTAGTTACAGTGATTCCATGGCAACACCCTGTGATTTTATTTTTTTCCTTTATTGAAGACGTCTCAGTCTCATTGCTTTACCCTCCTTCCCTGAATAAGGAAGATTGAAGCAAAGGAAGATGGAAGAACCTTTCTCAGAAGCATCTCTGAAGTTGCTGATTGGCACTGAGCCAATCGTGGTTAGTCAAATCCACATTAAGCTGCATTTCAACACGAAACTGAGCTCAGTCTGACCTCTTAAAGAAGAAAGTCCTCTCTTGCATAATGGGCTGTGTTGGCACAGCATCATGAAAGCAAAGCTGGATACTGGGTTCTCTCTGTACCAGCAAAGTATTCCTAGGTCAGAAAATACTTCTGTTAAGAAAAACCTATTTTCTTTAATATAGACTTGTTATTTAGATGGTTAAAATAGTTTCCTTCCTTGTGATATTTTACCCTGTGAACTTCCCCTGTTTTGTACAGGGAGCTGTGAGTCATTTATTGCGTATTTCATGCTCTCAGGTGCTTGTGGTCCTTACTGACATACTCAAACCTGAATTCCTACTGCAGCTCAGACTTAGTGAGCTTTTGCAGTTCTGCTTAGCAAAGTTATGCTACAGAGACACTCTACTAATTCCCTCAAGCGTGTAAAACTCGTTGAAATAAACCCTTGCAGAAGGGTGAAGCCTACATGGAAAGATTGAGGTTCACATCACCTTCCATGTTCTTTTTAGCAGGGGTCCTTTGGTGGGTACTGCCTGTCACAGAAAGCTGTTTGGATCCATCAGCTTCTCCAAGGGAGAATTCACCCTCTAGGATCAGGTGCTAAAGACAGGTCCTTTAGGATTCCTGCACACTGGGCAGATGTGAACTGATGGAACTAGAGATTTTATGTTTATTGAGAAAGAGGAATTTTATTTAAGTTCGTGTGGGCAAAATGGACCTAGAGTTGCTGCATATAACTGCAGTTATTTTTGTGCAACATCCTTCCTCCTAAAGACCAAGTACTGAGAGCTGGAATCTTCTTTTCCTCCAAATGGAGCAAGAGCATTGACAGTTCTAGCTCTCTGTAATTCTTTCTCAGCTCCCATGTACACCTGCAAAATATTGCCTGCAGCAGAACATTGGAGATCATTACAAGAATATGTATTTTTATTGCAAAGATAAAAGATTTTATACCTCTTTGGTGAATGTAAAAATACTAATTGAATAAAGTATTAATTGTCAGTAGAACAAGCGTAGCTTAAAAAGTATGTAAAGATGATGGAATTTACAAATTAGCTGCTAATGTAGGAAGCGTAAAGCGCTAAAAATACTTAATTAAAACATCCACATTTGAGGAGGAAAAAAAAAAATCTGTAATTTGAAGTATTCTTCGTTTTAACAGATATTCCCTCAACGTCATTGAGCCTCATTGCTTTCTGTTGCACACAGCTCGTGTGTATTCTCTTTTCCATGTATTAAGCCATGCCACGTTTGCTGCTTGTTTGCTCCTCTCGGGACCTGCTTTCTAGGCTTACATGAAGAGCAGCTTGCACTGAAGACATGTGCAGAAGTTGGAGGTGGTTTCAGACCTTTGGCCGTGGTGAACGTTGCAGTAAGGATTATACATGTTCTGGGGTTCAAACCCAAAGTAGGAAGCAACTGCTTGGGGAGAATGAAGGCAAGTTGTGGCAGTGAAAACCAACCAATGACTTCAGCGTTTAACACCTCAAAAGGTTAGGGCAAGAGTCACACTAAGTTTTTCCTCTGGACTGCTCCTAGGTTAATCTCTGCAGTGCAGGTCTTTGGATTGCTCAGCATCTTGACATCTGCCCTTGCACCGCTGGCCCTGCAGATGTCACACAGGCAGGAGAGCTGCCCTCTGTAATCTCTGATGAGGAAATTTTGCTGATGAGCATTTATTTTTACTGGTAAGAGCAGTAAAACTTAAACTAACACAGCCTGGGTCAGGAAAGCGTAAGACGCTGGTTCCCTGGGGAGCTGGTTCTACTCCTCTTCTGGGAATTAGCTAGGCATTAGTCATAGCTTTGCTGGGACCTCTCTTTGCCCTTTCCAAATTAATGGCTTTGGTAGACGAGGGCACGGCTGTGAATCTCGGAGGGTAAGAGGCACCCTCTGGCCAACCTCTGCTTGGGGATGACTGATTTACGGAGCTGGAAGGAAGCTCTGGAGAGGACATCTACCATTGCTAAGCGGGAGGTCAGTCTATCTCATTTCACCCTGGGACTGCTGGGTGGTGGTTGTGAGCGAGGCTTGCTCCTGGACGTTAACGGCAGCCCGTGCAGGCTGTGTCAGAGGGGAGCATAGGCACTCTCTCACGTGCAGGGGGGAGAGAGATCGTTCTCTCCATCCCATCTCATCAGTTCGTTAGGGAACGTTCGTTAAAAAACCTTGTGTTTGTGAGACAGAGTTTTTAGTGCTCCTCTCCTCATTCTGAAAGAAATGATAGAAATCCTGCCTGAGCAGGAGGTGAAAAGGCCCTATACTTTACCTTAGAACCAGTAGAGAAGGTCAAAAGGCCATAGCCTGTTCCACTCAGAACGGTGCTGTTGGCAGGGTGGGGGACCTTACCTGATCTCTTACCAGAGTGATGGAACAATGTGCATGCAATCCTTCCTGATAAATTTTCTGGGCTTGACTGGAAGTTTTACTAATGAAAGGAGAACTGACATTGAACCTATGGAAGCCAGTGGGAGTGTTTTGCCCTTGACTTAGGCCAGGATTTCACTCAATGGTTCTTCAGTGGTTCTTCTGACTCTCCTGTCTTCTCCATGCGCTATTTTCACTTTGGATAGAAAATATTTGCTGCTATCATGTCCAGAGCAGCTGGGGACTCCTCCGAGGTACTCTACCCATCAGAGAGGTTTATTTCAGAGAAGGGAGGTTCTGAGGTACTTGAATAATGGGAACTCTCAAGGTATTTGTTCCCCCACCTTTTCTTTACCAGATTTCCAATGTAAGTGCTGGGCTTCTGAGTGAATCATGTGGAGCTGACAGATGTTCAGCTTTTATGTCTGTGCACATCTGCTTTTGAAAACTGCATTGAACAGTCTCTGCAAAAGTGAAGCTGCATTTCATTCTTGGAGTTTCTTAGAGATGAGGTTCCAGTCCCAAAACTGAGACCCAGGACTGGACTGACCTCTGCTTAGAGTATGGGCATCAAAGCTTCCGCTGCCAGTCCATCTCCCATCTAGCCCTGTACCTCTGGAAAAGGGGAAGAGGGCACGTTGAGAAGAAATAAGCCAATAACATCTTCCTGGTGACCTACCATTAACCTCTGTGTCATTTGTAGCTTAAAGTAATATTGCAGGGAAAAAAAAAACAGTGAATACTTTTCCAAAGGCAGCCAAACACTGTTGTTCTTTATCAGCTCAGATCTTTGTTGCCTGGGGCCATCTGAATCATCCTTCTTGCTAAAGCGTAAGGATGATTTTTCTTTCTTTTAGTGGGAAAAGTTTATGCTTATAAGACTCCTGCATGAAGGATCAAAAGGCATTTAGCTTGGCTGCCCAGTAAAATAGTTGGGTGTTTTCATTGCTTCTTTACGCTGGTTGTTGCAAACCAGCCTCATCACAGCCACTGCTGCTGCTAAAAATCTGTGCCTGGGTCTCTGCACGCTGACACATCCTGCAAAATGTACAGTTTGCACCAATTGTTGCTGTGTGCTGGTAACAGCCGGCATGGAAAAAAAAAAAACCCTCTCTTCTCCAATTCGTGTTACTAAATCTGTATTGTGTGGGTGTTTGTATTTTCCTATTTTAGCGACTTTGAAAACATTGAACGGGGCAACGGGAAGCATCCTGGATGAAGCAATAAGGAGAGGTGAGATGCTTGCAGAGCATGGTGAGAGGCACCGTAAAATAAACCTCGCAGTGCGGTGGGATTGAGCAATGGGTCACCAGTTGCCCTGCCCTCCTGGCAGGTAGGGAAGCAGTTTTTCTTTTCTGACCCTGCTAAGATGCATTCCTTTGCAAGACCGACTGCACCACCTCTGTGTGTCACAGTCCTCTCCTATTCACTACAACAGGCTTGGTTATTTTGGATGTGTGTAGCTAGTGAGGGTTATGTTACAGCTAGACAAGATTTGTAGGGAGAGATAAACCCCTTTATTAGACAAAGAGATATGTGTAGGGAAACAGAAGGGCATTTTTGGGGCTGTAGAAGCCTATTCGTATTGTAAGCAGCAGGTTATCCCCCAGAGCATGGCTATCCTTCACGTGGCAGCTCTGGGAGACTGGTAACAACAGCAGCCAGCTTGGTGAAAGTTGCTGTGGATTTACTGTCAATAACGTCTAGCTGATTTCCCTGAGAATGTTTTTCCCTTAACTCCTTTTTTTCACTTTAGCTTTAAAAATGGTTGGAAAATGAGATTTTATTGATGGTAGAATTGCACATAAGCCTTTGCTTTCACCTGCGTTTTCAATGGAAATAAGTCTGCTGCAAACTAACGTCTTTTCCTGGTGGTGCTAATCCTTTTTGGGTTGGTTACTCAATGCAAACTGAAAAATAATAACAATTTCAAGAAAACTGCGGGCTGTCCCTGAACCTGTCCTTTCGTAGAAAACACTTCTTTTCCTGGGGGGAGGGAAACATTTCTCTGGAAAGCTTTTAGCCTGTCTCGGTTTGATTTTTGCCTTTTCTGTGTTTTGGCTCTGGTTCCGCATTGCTCCGTTTTGCCTGTGCCCCCTTCCTCCCCATCTAATGGGAAATAAATCTCCAAGCTCTTTTCTATTCCTTACTATCCTGTAAGTCTTCTGCTCTCACTGACTGACTGAGATCATACATCTCCTTTTATAAAACACTAAAAGTACCATTTATAGTTTTTTTTCCCAGAATCCCTTTTGACGGGTGTCAGATACAGAAACACTGACAAAATAAACCTTAAGGATAAAAAAGTCCTGGAGGTTCTATCTCCATTAAAGATAAGATCTTTTTTTCAATGGAGATGGATGCTCTGGCTTCTCTTCCTACTCCAGCCACTTTTCTTCCTCGCAAGCCAGAGCAGTCTTGCCCTGTGTACAATGGGACGGAGACTGGTTCTTGTGTGGGCAGTGGTCACGCCACACCAGATGCTGTGTTTCTCTCTTCTGTGTCTTCTAGCCCAAACTTCTCCTTAAGTGAGTGGATCCGGGCAATGAGTTTCATGCTTCAGGGTATTCCTTGGGCCATGGCTTTCTTGGGGCAAAGCAAACCCTTCCTCAGTATCACAGGATGGACCAGTGCCTTGGTCCTTGGTGAGGTTGGAGTTTTGTGGCGCTTTCCGAATCACATCTGCCCTTTTTTATGTCAGCTTGCCAGGGACCTGTGAGTTGGGCTGGAACTCTCCAGTCAATCAACAGGGTTGTCACCACCCTGCATGCAGCAGCACCCGAACATCCCATTGCCTAACTGGAGCAGCATGATCTGCTTTAGTGACCCAACTGATATGCTCAGAATGACCATTTTGGAGAGCTTAGGTTCCTAATTGTTGAGTTGTTGAAGGCACCTACTTGTAGCTGAGCTAAGTAATGCAGGTTAAAGCTTAGGCTGGGAAGTCCTTCCTGTTCTCAGTGATCACTCAGTTGGCACATGCTATGGAAGCTGTGCTGGTTTGTGGTGGGGCAGGCCAGGGTCATGGTGCCCTGTGTTCTTGTGTGCAGTCGTTAGTCAGACATAGTTATGAATACACACAAGGAAGGTGGTGTTTCTTAATTAATTCCTTTTCAGTGCAGAACTGTGCTTGAAGTCATCATCCTTGCTTGCATCTCCCACAGAGGACAAACTCCCCAAGCAGTGTGGTGTGACTTCAGCTGGGGCAGTATCATGAACCCAAGGGCCTCGTGCAGGCTTCTGAAGGCACCTTGGCTGTGACAACCAGCCCTAGTTTCAGTGCACAGTGCAGCCTCGGGCAGGGAAGGCACTGTCGGCCTTCAAAGGCTGGTGAGAGATCCTTCCTCCGAGGAAAAGCATCGCAACCTTCAGAGCTACTCTTCAGCAGCATCAACTCTTCTGGCTTTCTGATGAATCCGCTTCATTTTCATCTGTCCTGAGCACACCCACCTGCTCCCAGAGGCACAAAGCCGTGCTGCTTCTGTGGGGAAAGAAATGTGAAGGGAAAGGGAAGAAAAAAAAGGCATTCAATTCTTGTCAGGTAGATGAAAGCTTAGCTTTCCTCCTCCTCTCTCCAGCCTCCTGGAGAACACACCGTATGTAGAAGGTGACCTTTTGTCTCCTTCCTCCCCGCCCGAGCTGAGAGCGATGCGGCTGACACAGCCGATGACAGATAGATACCAGCGTGAGCAAATTGTGCTTGAACTTGCTCCAGAGAAAATTGTGGCAAGGCGCGTGCGGGCTCGGCTGCGTTAGGGAGAGCACAGATCACAGCCAAGTGTTCGTGGCGTTCGCGAGCACCACTGCGAGGGAACGTGGGGGGGATGAACAGATGAGTGGTTTGAACTCTAAAGGTTACTGCAGAGAACGTGAAATAGGGCTCTGGGTTTGACTTTTGAAGAGTATTCTCCATCTGGGGAAAGTTCAGCTGGAAGCAGATTAATCCCTACCACCTGGATTTTATTTCTTGCCTCTGCTGGTTTTATTTTTGTTTTTCTTGTATTTTAAAGTGGATGTCTTTTTTTCTTTTTTCTTTTTTTTTTTTTTTCCACCACATGAAAATCTTGATGTTCACCAGAGCTTTGGTTAATGTATATGCTGAGTCTTCGTGGTATGAGTATTAGGGAGAATGGATATGAAAACCATTTTAAAGCTATAAAAACTCTTTATGAGAATAAAACTCTTATCACAAATCCCAGATAAAAAAAATAAAAAAATTTAAACACAAGGACTTTGAAAGCATATTCTTGGCTGTCCAAATAGCACTTCCAGGCTGATCTGAAGGAAAGGCCCCAGTAACTCATTAACTCATCACACTTTCATGTAGTGCATTCTGGCCACCTCCCTCACTCTGCCATGCCGGTCTGAACCACCTCACTGTCTTCCTGAAGATGCACAGACCTGAACCCTTCTGAGCTCTGCTTTCAGGGCAGCGGGGACTTCCTTCCAGGCATCTTATTTTAAGATGTGAAGAATATTTTGGGATTCAATTTGTATTGTATTAATGAGCTTGTTCTCTTGGTGTCTCATGGCGATAGAATGCCTCTCCACCCTTTGACCTTAGAAAGACAATCATTTGTGGGACTGCCTGGTACTCAGCCATCCTTCAGGATGTTCAGAGATGCTGCTTCACTCCTTCCACCAGACACCTATTGCATCTGTTCAGGCCATGTCTATTAAAGAACTGGACTCTGCAGCCAAAAGGACAGCAAGAGATGGATGGTGCTGGCATGCAGCCACTCCAGAGGACAGAGGCAGGATCAGCCTATTGTGGACAGAGACAGACTAATGAAACCTGCAGGACTGGCATGTAATTACCTTGTTTGCCAAACTCATTATAGAGAAGTCACATTTCCAATATTCTGCCCCTAGCCTCAAAAATGAAGCTGTGATCTAGATTATGAATAGTTCCAGGCCAAATTCAGGTAGGGCTGAAGTAGGTGTGGTTTTGATGAAGTTGGTTTGCTTGGCCCAGCTGAGATCAGGGTCTGGTCCTTCTCTTGGTGGCTCCATCCCCAGGATCAGTTAGGGTGGCCTCAGGCCCCTGGAGTTACATGAGACTGCAGTGACCCTTGCTGTGCCGCTCTGGAACTTGTTGGAGCAACGTGCTGCAGCAGCATCGTCACCCCAGGGCTTTGTAGTTCAAACCTCGCTGATTCTCAGAACCCATCTCGTATAAGTGTGGGAGCCTGAGCCAGGTCTGAGCCCGCAACATTAACGTTAAGCCCGGCAAAATCTGTAGCATGAAAAAGGACACTTTTGCCTCACCAAAGAAATGCAGCGGTGTTTGGATCTTTTGGGAAAATGTCTCTATTCCAGATACCAGATATTTTGACCTTGGCGCGTAGGTCAAAGTCCAGTTATAGTTTCTCAGGGAGGTGCTGGACTGTGGCCTAAGGCAGAATCCAGGTAAAAAACCCTTTATAGGAGCTGACATAAAAAGCTGCAAAAAAGGAACTGCTGGTAGTGCCAAACAGCAAGTTTCCAAGCCCCAGGACCACGGCTTCATATTCTGGAGTGCCAGCTCCTGGCATTCCCCATTAACTCCTTACCACCAAGTGTGCAGGTCTTCATCCCCTGGTGTCCCCTCAGCAGCTCCAGCTGCTCACAGCACCCTCCAGGCCAGGTAGGCTCCATTACGGTCTGGTCTTGCCCTTTGGTGGGTGGGAGGCAGGATTTAAGTGAGCTTGGCAGCCTGGCTCCAGTGAGGGGAACGCAGCTCTGCTGGGGATGTGCGCGGACCTGTCTTGTTAGCAGCAGCCTTGGGATTGCCATTGCTGAGATGGTCCCAGCCACTGCTCGTTCACAGTCTCCAGACAGCAGCCTGGAGCCTGAGCAAGAAGCCTGGGGAGCTGTGTTGGAGACAGGAAAATGCACTGAGACAGAACTTAAAGCCATCAAGGCTTGTTTGTGGGGCTTGCCCCGGTGATGGGCTGTTCTGGGAAATGACACATTGATGTTGAAAGCCTTAAATGTTCCTCGGGCATATTGACAAAAACTACATGTTTCTCCTTAGGCTGCTGAAACAACAGGGAAGAGAATGTTTGCTTTCAGCTAATAAAGCCCGCTTTTAGTTGGTTTTGTTTTGTTTTCTTTTGCCACTGCTGTGGAAAAACAACCCATCCTCCTGGAGGGCATCAGTGGGCTGCAGGCATCTTTCCCATCAGCTCATGGTATCCACGGGGGCTTTCCTGGATGCATCCTACCTCACTTCACCCGTGCTATGGGTTTGATGCTGGTGCCTGGTGCTTATTGTCCTTTATCCATCAGGTATGTTGTTGTCACCTGGCACCTGACCTGCTTCAGGTGAGGAGAGAAACTCCAGCCCCAGCACGGAATGACGGTGACCCAAAGTCAGTGTCAGCTTCTTTGCACCCAGCAAGGCTCGGGCACTCTCAGGCAACCCCCTGACAGGCTTCTTTCATTCCCACCACTTAATTCCACATTTATCTGCCAGTTCAGACAAAACCACAGCAGGACACTACAGGAACCAGCCAGGTTTCATTATCCAGCTGTAAAAGGCAGACACCAGAGCTCACCGCAGACTCTCGGCACAGAATTTCAGGGGGGAAAAAAGTGGCCTTGTCTTCCCATTTTACTCTTCAACAATGGTAACAGCCCAATGTAACGTGTACATAACTTCAAGGAACCCTAAACAGGAGGTATTGGGAATCAAAGCTGGCTCGAGCTATTTGGCAATGCCTCGTATCATATCATGTGCATAGCTTTAAATTGGCCTGTGCAATTGCACACAAGTTTTTGCCGCTGAAGTTCTGCTTTGCTCAGCCCTGCAGTGTTTTACCCAATTCTTCTCGGGTCCTTCTTCACAGCCTCTGTGTGGGATTCAGGTTCACTGCTTCCCAGCAGTACTTCTCTGTGATCCCTGTACTTCTTAGTCATGGTTGGAGTTTTTAGTTATTTCTTATTTGTATTTTTTGTTAACGATACCCTAGACAACTTGTGCAGCATCTTGTTTTGTAATTAAGGAGCTGAGCACAGAAGTGCTGTAAACAGTGTCCACTGATTTTAATTCTTCAAACTTGAAACCTGATGAGGCTGATTATTTATTTACTTACAGCCCCCCCTTTTTTTTTTTTTTTTTTTCCTTAATGGTGAATTTTCACAGCTTTTGGAACACTCAGATCTACAAAACTATTCCTGGATGTCTTAGACAGTGGGAACAATTTACCAGGGGAGCACTCAACCCCTTGAAGCTTTTTGCCTCATTTGTCTCATGGCTTTTGAGGCAGATGACACCGGGGTCCTGTGGACAGGGGTCATCTTCCCATCAAAGCCCTGGTGGGAGAGCTTTGGTGGTGATGGTGCTTCCTGGTGGCCCTATTTTGACACTTTCAAGCAGAACTTTGTTGCTTGAGCCAGGGGATGATATATGGGAGTTTTGTCAAAATTTTGCTACTGAAACTGCTGGCTTACGCTTATCATGTTTCTTGTCTATGTACATGGTTGGAGAGTTAATTTACTCTCTAATGAATTGCTTGCCCACCTGCCTTTGCTAATTTTACTGTCTTGTTTTGTCTTTAATGGCAAGGGATTTAGTCTTCTAACATGCAGCATCTCTCATTGCTTTGGGTTTCTGTTTCTAGACCTTCCATGGCTTGTCTGCGTTTAGGAAGGCAGTTGATAAAGCCCACCCTGGCTGCAGTAAACTGTGCCATATCACCAGTGTTGCTGGGCTACTGAAGCAAGATTTGCTGGTCACCATTCGTTCTTCTCTGGAGCCAGGTTCTTACCTGAGTTTTGTGCATTCAGTGCCTTGTGGGGTCTGGGCTGGGGCAGAGTAAAGGTTTCAAATGGGCTGTAAGTTCTGTGGTAGCTGAGATTAGCTTATGGATGGTAGCAGGACAGTATCCTGCTCTTCACTTTTCTCAAACTCCAACCAACATTTTAAAACCAATCTAACAGCTTACCCAAGCAGCTTTGGAACCTATCCACCCTTTTGCCTCTGTTCGTTCCACCTCTTCCCCTCTCTAAGCTTGTTCATCTCACTTCATCCTCCCTCACCTGCTTTTCCTGCCTCTGGCTTTCAGCTGCTCCAGGCTATGATGAGCCACCACTCATCCCTGCCAGCAATTTCAATGGTTTTCTTGAATGTCAGTATCACTTAGAATGTTTTTCTCCAAAAGTACTGTTGCTCCAAGAGGATTTCAGTGAGTTGGAAGGCACCGGTGGCATTTTCAGAAGGACCTACGTAGCGTAGGAGGCCAGATCACAAAGAACGGCAGTAACAAGGGGTACCTTGATCACTTATATGCTATTTGAGATCACTGCCTCTTGTCTTGAAGCAAGCCAGGCAGATGATGAAGCATCAGTATGCAAGGATTTGCATTTCTCTCCCATAGTCCAAACCAGAAAAAATTTCTGTTTGTATAGACAGTGAAGTTGTTGTGTTTGTGGTTGCCGAGTGAGTTTTCTGTTGGATCAGACATGTAGTTTGATGAGAAATACTCAAGGGATAGAGGTTCGGGGTGGAGTAAAAGTGTGGGTTTTTCCATCTGTCTGATCAGGAGATTGAAATGACTGTTCTCAGGATGTAGCCTTCCTCCTCAGAAGAAACAAAACTTTGAAGCACTTTCTAAAAGCTGTGGTTTCCCTCCAGGACTGCCATGGGCCATGCTGGAGACCATCGGTTATGTGACTGTGAAGCTGCTCTATATCCACTGTATGATAGACTAAGCCAGCTAAAAACCTCTCCCTGACCCAACAGCCATCACTCTGCACTGAGGAGCTGCAGCGAGGCAGGTTGTGAGCCAGCGAGAGGGCTGCTCTAATGTCTGAACAGGTTCCCATCCAGCTATGGGAAATCTGAGTCATCAAAACCATTGGATAAATTTAAATGCATTATTCTAGCTTGGAGGAGGAGACCATCTGGGTAAGTAGAAAAATGTGCGTCTTACTGAGGGAAGAGTCATTTCAAATGACAAAAGAACTGTCCCAAGCCTGAAAAATCTGCCAGACTTGAGATAAAAAGACCAGCTTAGAACCACACTGATTTAATGTTCGTATGTCAGGAATCCAGCTAAGGGTCATAATGTTAAAATATTTTTAGAAGTGATAAAAGACTTTTGCTGGTATTTGCCAGCTATATGAAGGAGGAAGGCCTGGAAATTTCATCAGAACTTCACATGATCAAGTCCCTTTTAGAGAGTTTTAAAGAAATCTTGTATTTGAAGTCCAGATTCCATGGCAGCTCTGCTTTAAACAAAAAGCTGGGACAGAAATGGGAGGATCTCCCTGGGGCCAGATTGCAGTGGGCTCAGAGAGGCTGCTAAGACAACCTGGCTTTTAACTTGGTTTTGAGAGTTGAGGCTTTGGTTTACCACCTGGCCCATCCCTGTAGGTGGGGGTTAATAGTTGGGTAGCCAGGTGGTCTCCTGATGGACCTGTTCCATTTGTGTTTGCCCAGTCCCCACTGCCACAAGATGCATAGCAAACAGCCTGGTGTTCTGGCTCTCTCTCCTGGCACTTGCACCAACTTCAAATAACATGGAATGGGTGTGCTAGCACTGTGCTAAAGTAAACTCCAGTCCAACTCTATTAATTTTCACAAAGAGCAGGTCCTGCATGCCAGAATCCCTCCTGGATGCCAGCTGAGACATGGAATAGTCAGAGGGGGAGTGGAGATGTTCTGGTTGACCCAAGTAAGGGTGGAAAGAGGTGTGAGTAGCTCATGATTTACCCATCGCTGAGCTGTGATTGCGACTGGGGGAATGAAGGCAGTGTGATGGGAGCAATCTGAAGTCAATGACACCATTCCTTTTGCTGTGTTGATGGATTGATTGCCCACAACGTGCATACCGAAAGCACTCTCTGTCATCATCTCCCGTCATCTTCTTGGGCAATGACCTGCTCAGCTTGCTGGTACCACCATTCTTGGGGACCCAGTGACAACAGGAGCCCTCAGTGAGTCTGACCAGTGTGGAGTGTGAAACAGCATTTGCCAAGGTCAGCAAGGAGGGATCCAGATCTGATGCCATGGTGGGACAGGATTTGCAACCAAAATCCATGCAGATAGTGCTGCAAAATATGTAAAGGCCCATAGGTTTCCTTTCCACCCTTGTTTTAGGCAGTAATGGTAATTCCAAGTTTTATTATATTTTTTACAAGCGTAGATCTCAAAACCCTATGGTACAGACTCATCATTACCATCTTACAGATGGGGTCGCTGAAGCATAAAGAAATGAAATGACTTCCCTGGAACCATTAACTGGGCAAATGACAGGGCTAAAAATAGAGTCCAGATATTCAACCTTTCGTACGTTGCCATTCCTAACTCAGATGAAAGGTGCCAAGGAAGTTGGTTAAAGCAGGTAACACCTATTGAACTGAATACAGTTACTGAGTTCTCTTGGTAAGAGGCTTCCATGAGATGCTCCACCTAAATCGCCCCGCTAAACCAACACATTTTTGGAGGACAGAAAAAAATGGTTGACAGAAAGGACAGCGAGCCACATATGGCTGTGGTGTATGTCAGTCACACAAACCCTAATACGTTCAGAAGTTCCAAATGCCTTTTAAAGCTAATGGTCTGTGCACTAATAGCTCCTGGCCCTGGCATCCAGGCTGGCAGCTGGTGCCACTAATTGGTAGCCCCGAGGATGAGCGCGTGCAGGCGACTGGATTTCAGGAGCGGCGAAAAGATTAGGGTTCCTGCCTTGCTAATTCTATCGTTCAGCATAGTCTTTAATCAAGATGAAAAGTCAAGAGACCGCGAGGGGCTAACAAACAGCAGCTTTGCCCCGTTACCGGCATCCAGCTCGCGCAGACCTGACAGGCAGCACTGGGCCAGTAACAGCTTGTAAAACTGCCTGAGCTGCAGCTGTTCTTCTTCCCTGTGGTGTTTGCTGGACAATGCTAGAAATAGCATCAGAGAATAATATGCCTATCTCTGGCCTGTTTGGGGATGCAGGGTTGATTATTTGAGGGGTGGATGTCAAGTCATATAAAACAATCCCAGCCCCTCCAGCTAAGCCCAGCAGAAGTAAACAAGCCTGTCTGATCTGGGCTTGTAACATGCCCAGTGAAGGCATCAGGACGTTTCTTCTGTTTCTCCTTCCTGGTCTCTGCCTTTTGGGGTGTTGGAGGAACGCAGCCTTGTGAGGCAGGGCCGTGGCAGAACGAGCAAGAGCACTGAAATGGCTAAAGAAGGTTGTCAGGGAGCTGAAGCTGCTCAAGGAGATGCCGGGCATTGCTGGATCCAGCCCAGAGCAGGAGGGTGGTTTGGGAATCTGGAGTGTCACTTGAGCTGTGCAAAGCAATGGGTACCACCTGTTTTCTTGATGGCAGGAGGTTACAAGGCATCCTCTGATGTTCCTTTTTAACCCCAGTAATTAAGGTTTTGATGTTCCCTGTGAAGCTTTACGTGAGCTGGAACTGACCCGTTGGAATACCATCCCCTTGAGAGCCGAGCTGGCCCAAATCTGGGAGCTGCAAAGTCCCTGCAGCTGCTGAGAATCACCTTCTGATGGTCTGCAGATGGGGTCTGAGGTCTGCTGGATGAATCGGCATAGTTTCAGATTGAAAATCCTTTGGGGACACCCTCCCTGCATTGCTAACTGAGGTTTTGTGTTCCCTGCTTCCTGTCAGATCTTAAGAGTTCTTCCCAGTAACTCCCACTATAGTGGTTCCAGGTCATCCAGTGGAGACCAGAGCGTCACAGTGAGATGCAGAAAGAGATCACCATCTCTAACCATACTCATCGTTAACCTTCCCACCATTCTCCAGAAATAGCCTTTCCCATCATGCTTGTGACTGAGTCTGAACCTTGCTCCAGATGGCAGTGGGCTGAAGAGATGAAATTTTATTGCAGTCACAGCTCAAAGATGCATAAAAGAGGGAAATTGTGAAATTGCAATGACAGGGTTGTTTGGGTAGCTTGTGATGTTCCGGCTTTAGAGAAATCCATGCCTAATGTGCCTGCATGGCAAGGTAAACTAAAGACCATATAATTCTATTTAAGCTTAACATAACAGGACGAAACCCATGTCTCCTGGAGTCCTTGCTGTCTGCAAGCATTAAGGTTAGTTTCTACATGTGTTGCTCAGTCACTCCATGTTAAATCACTCTGGATAAAGTATTTCTGGGATTTGGTTGCTATAGAACTTAATGGCCAGGCTCTGCCATATCCACGCTTTCTTTAGATGCCATCGTGGTCAGGTGCAATGAGACTGTTCAGGGGTTCATGGAGGAGAGCGACCCCCTTGGTTTATCCCTTCTTCCTGCTCCCCTGCTGCTGTAGAGGGGAATCTTGCTGCTTGGTTTTGTCGTTGTCAGGAGGCTGAGCTCAAGATGAGGAAGGAAAGCCCTGTCCAGAAGCCAGATGGGAGCTATGAATGGAGTTTGTTCCATGCAGTGACAGGATGAGAGTCTGGTATTTGAATTGCTGGGGTGAACTGCTCACCTTGGGCAAGGCATGCAGGAGAGGATGGTGCCTTGCAGCAATGGAGGCTCAAAGGTGAGTAAGAAGCCATCTTGCCGTGAGGTGAGGTGTGGTGCTGCATTGCTCTGTATCATAGTCCGGGTGTCCCCTGGGGGAGTTTGAAGTCCTGACTTGACTGACAGAAGAGGAGTAGGTGGAGTCTGGGCCCACCTTGAACTCTGTCTCCACATCTCCACTTCTCCTTTCTTTGTTTCTCCTTCTACTTCATTTCCATTGACATTTGTCACTGCATTTTTGTCTCCCTAGCTTCCTGTTTTGTTTTTGATTTGTTTTATCCTCCTGATCTTAACAGTCCTATTTCCAAGCCTTGGACATTTGGGAGTCTTTGAACTTGGCAAATATTTTTCTGTTCTGTTCAGCGTGGGACTTCTTAAAAGGTTACCTGCATTTTAACACGGGATCATCGGTAGCAGTGCATTGAGGTTAGAGAATTGTATATTAAACATGCAAACAGATACTTTTCACAATAGCTGCCTCATCTTTCACCATATATTAATAATGCATTGAGTTCTGGATCATCTGTCCCTGTCATTGCTGTTGCATATTGATACAGTCACAAGGACTAGTGGTTGGAGAGCAAAATAAGCGAGGACGTTCCCTGACCTTTTCCCTTCTCGCCCCAGTAAATTCTGTGGATTCTGTACTGGCAGCCAGCCCTGTATCCTGGCAGCAGTATTTTGGTATTGTTCTTAGTGTGGTGTCTGGATATAACCAACCATGGGGTGAATACTATTCAGAAAGGTTATGTTAGTGCAGACCTTGATGCTCCTCTGACTTCACTTTCTATGATCCTGTTCTGTGCCAAACAGTGAAATCTAATTCTCATTCATGTCTCTGATCTCAGTCTCACACCACTGCAGGGTACAAGCATCCATCACTGGACACGTTCCTACCTGGAAAGCTGTAGGACAATAGAAGGGAGGCTGCCAGGGAAGTTTATCTAGTCCACCCCACGATGCTGAGATTTGCAGTGGGCATCCACAGCACGATGCAGATTTCTGAAGACTGAGTTTGTGGGGAGGTGGTATGTGTCTCCCCTAACAACTCTTTTTGTTGAAGAGGTAGGAAGGAGCTGCATTGCTGAGCTCCAACGTGGGCAGGGGCTGCACAGATGGGATGGACTGCCTGCCTACAGCTCCCCAGCTACTGCTGGTACATCCCCAGGCAGGGCCTCTCTCCTGCCTCTGCAGAAATGACTCAGGCCCTTGGAGTCTCTTTCTCTGGAGACATTTAAAACCTGCCTGGACACGTTACTATGTGACCTGCTCTAGGTGGTCCTGCTCTGGCAGGGGGGTTGGACTCAATGATCTTTCGAGGTCCCTTCCAACCTGTAACATTCTGTGATTCTGTGAACCTGGGCACTCTCCTCACACAATCTGCGTGCTGAAGGAAAACCAACCTTCTCTCTTTCTTCACAAAACTCAGAGTCCCTTTGTTTGGGTACCTGCAGGTGGCAGAGCTGAAGCGGAGGGCACCTCTTTGCGTGGGTGTCCGTGGCAGCAGGGCTGGCCCGGTGAGCGTTGGCAGAGCGTGCAGCGTGCATTAGGGACCTCACGGGTTCCCCCCCAGCTGGCAGGCACAGCTCCCACCTGCCTGAGTGGGCAAACACCGGAGCTGCTGCTGAGATGCTTCAGTTGCCCTCGCTCTGCAGCGCTGCCTCGTTATCCCCGGCACAGCAGGGAGGAAGATTCCTCGGGTGGTCTCCGTGACATTCTCAGAGTTGGTGGTGGTGGCAGGAGCTCAGCTCAGGGGTGGGTTTTCCCTCGCTGGTGCCAGTGCCGGGCACCCAGCTGGAGCTGTGCCCTGCTTGCGTGGGGTGAGCATGAGGAGAGTCGTGTCCTCGGGGAGGCAGTTCATGGGAGAGGTGACATTGCTGGAGAAGTGGATGCTGGCACCCGTGGGCAGAGTCACGGCAAGGGTGCCAGCAAGGGTGCTGGGAGCCAGCCCCCCAGTGACAGCTGGGGTGGGGGTGATGGGTGACTTTCTGCAGAGCAGCGCTGTGAGACTTTCTGGAACAAGGAGGACAAGGACTGAGTCTCTCAGAGCTCTCCCAGGCACTGGTACATTATAGCCCCCAGACTGATGTAATTAATGAGACATCCCACTTTATGTAATAATGTGTTTTGTGTGACTCACCCTAATGAACACAAACAATGCCATGTGCCTCCTAATGGGACTCCTGGTCTTCATGTCCCAGGGTTTGCTATGAATTATTTAAGGCATCTGGAGGCATTTGTGAGTAATGAAAACTCTGCTGATTCTGTCTCGCCTCAGATGACTCCAAAGGTCTGGTCAGCAGCTTTGGTTCTGTTTCAGGCTTGTTCCTTCACCTGCAGATCAGCCAGCTTGAAAATTTCTCTATGTTCTTGTCCTCTACTTTCATTTAGCTCTTGACTATGTTTCTGTTGCTTTCCCTCAGCTGAAAAAATAAGATGCATTTTCCCATATCTCATAGCTGCCTTGGGTGTGTTAATGTTAGGGCTGCCAGAAAAGGAAGAAAAGTAATTTAACTCTTAAATTTAAGGACAGTAGCAGAAGGCACAGCAGGTCTTATTCAGGGAAATGTGTGCAAGGTGTGCTTAAGTGTTTTCTGATATTCAAGCTCTTGGACCTTACAGACCCTCTCTCTTTCATTGCAGGTGAGATCCTAAGGGCCAGAGAACTACAGGAGCAGCCAGGGCTCTAGGTGCCCTTTGCTCATGGCCATCCAAGCTTCAGACAAAGGCACCTGGAGATCCTTCAGAAACCATGATTGTAGACTTCATCAAGGATTAATCACTGTGGGAGTCAGTCATGCCATCAGCAGGCTCAAGGTAGGAAAAGTGGGTGAGAAATGCCAGCTACCAGATAGATTATATGAGCCACTGCAAACCCAGAGATTCATCAGGTCTGTGGTTGCTGCTTCTCTTGTGATAAGGGAGGTCATTGAGGAGAAAAAAAAAAAGGATGAGGAAAGAAGGAAATACAGGACTTCTTCACTTTGATGTTCAAAGGGATGAGCAGATCAAGTCATTTCATGGGTGGGGAGGCCGCTAATCAATTTAATTCAATGTTGGGGGGATTGTGGGTTTGTTTTGTTGTTTGTTGGTTTTTTTTCTTGTAAAAAACAAAAGCCACACAACTTTCACGTTCATTTTTTTCGCTTTATGCCTTGAGGTTGTCTTGCACTTCTGGACTTTGAGGCTGTGTGAAGCCGTTCTTCTGTCTGTGGCCTCGGAACAGAGAGCCTGAAGGAAAAGTCGGGAAGATTAAAGATTGCTTCAAGAGGATGGGTGAGAGCAGAAAGCTGAGATTTCCCAGAGGTAAGAGCTGGTGCAGAGCCTGAGCATTTTGTAGCAGCTTCGAATCTGCCATTGCCGATGGCTGAAGGGGATAAAACCCAAACATCTGCCATCTGTGACTCTTGACCAGAGAGAGGCGATCCTCATTCCAGAGAATGAGAGCCTGATCTAAAGCACTTTGTGCCCTGCTTTTACTGACATTAGAAGGGCACAGATGTTAGGGTAGGGTTTCTATTTTTAGAAGCCTGCTTGAGATTAGAAACATTACAATAGAGCAGTGGAAAGGGAACCAGTCTCCCTTGAAGGAAATGAGTTCAGAGGCCTTTGTGGAAGCTGAAGTAGAGGGATGGATGTTACAGTGCTGCAGTGAGTGGGGCTCTGATACAAGCTGCTCTTCTACTGGATGCAGATGCCTTGAGTTCTTGGCCTTTTTTCTGATTTGGTGCACATTGCCTAAGTCCTAAAATATCTAACCTCTCAAGTGCTCACAGAAAGCAGTTAAGGGGAGAACACCTTGAAATACTTAGCTTCAAAAAAGTAGTGGCTGTTACAAGTGGTTAAGTTAACCAGGTGTGGTGGGATATTTTTATCCTCTTTCCCTGAGTAGGAGGATTTACGGACACTTCAATAACAGAGCCACTGTTAGTTTTAAGCATAACGATTTAAATAGCTCAGATTTTTTTCTACAGCCATCATAGACCAGATCTTTGTAAGGTCCACTCCCTTATTCTCACATTTAAGGTCACACAGGGGATATTAAAGCAGAAGCCAGGGGGGTGTGCATGTCAAAGTGGGTGGTGGGACATATCCTGGATGACAACGTGGCCTTTGGCAGCAGTTATCTATCACTGTTAGTTAAAGAAGCCACAAAGTGTTTTTAAGTTATAGCAGGAGCCAAATCAGGAAGGGTGGTAAAAGCTACAATTGCATCTCAACTTCCCTGGTGTGCCTGAACCAGTGCTGGCAAGGCTCAAGGGGATGGCTCCATGCAAATACCTGCCCTCAGTAGTCTCCATAGCACATCCTCCCATTCTTAACTTCTCATTTCTCTGCATTTTAAAAAATCCCCAAGAAAATTAACCTATCTTTGTGTGTATAGTTAGAAAGAATACAAATAATCATGTTAACAGGATTTACGTTTATTCCTGGTATAATTTTCCCCTTTAAAGAAGTTTGTCTTAACCTCCACAACAGACTGCAAACGCTTTGTGCAGTGATGTGCTCTGTGAATTAACAGGACTTAGGCAGAGGGTGACTTGGCTCTGCTCCTCTGAAAGCAATAGAAGCATATGGGATAGCATGGGAAGAAAATTTTTAAAAACCTGAAGCCTATAAGAACAGCGTGATTGCTAATTCTTCCCAAGATGCAAAGTTTAAAAACAATTAGATGGAGGCACAAACTGTGCTGGCAAATCCATCTCCATGTGCAAAATTTTCTGTTAGCAATTGCAAATTGGACAGCGAGTTGAAATTCTCCCCTGTGGAGCAGGGGAAAGCACAAAGGCGTCTGTCCCTCTCAAATCTTGTTTGTCTCTGTGGTACTTACAGAGCCCTCATTAATGAAGTATTTAAGCATGTTACAACCTTATTGCTGCCCATGAGAATAGCATTCATTTTGCAGGCAGAAATAGAAGTAGAGGAGCTATGTTCACGCTTGCCTTGGCTTGGCTGTCCTAGGAAGAGCTGCCTGCAGCATCCCAAAACTCCAATCTGCACATCCATTATTGCCCTTATGGGCAGGCAGAGCTGCAAATCCCATCTGCTGCAGGGGAGGGGAACAAGATCCTTTTAATATCCTTGGGCCATTTTCTTTCCTCAGGTGACAAAGCAGGTATGTGGAGGATGGGACAGCCCCGGTTGCCCATCTACCTTGTACTCACAACCTGCCCTGCAGATACCAGAGATGAAGTGTCACCAGGGTGAGCATCCAAGTCCTCCACCAGCTGAAGAGCAAGGGGTGTCTGAGTTTGGCCTCTGGCCAAGCCTTAGGGGTGATCTTTCACTTCAGGGCAGATGCAGACGTTTAAGTGCAGCTCGTTCGAGGTTAGGAAGGTCTGTGGACAAATCCAGCTTCAAGTTCGTGGAATCCTATGGCTGAGATCCTGGGGTCCTTCTGCCAAATGAATGTCTTTTTATAGCTTGCAGAACTCTCTCTGCTTTGAACCGTAGTGTGGATGGAGCAGAGCTCAAAGAAAATTACCCTATCTGTTCACCTTTTCACTAGAAAACAGAGCAGATTTGAAAAGTTAGGTTGAAGCATCACCTTGAAGTGGCCTTGGGTAACCTCAGAAGGAGGATGACACACTGGAAAGTCACAGGCACTGGTAAGGATGACCCAGGAGGGCCTTTTTCAACCATCAATTCCTACCGCCATCTTTTGAGAGAAATCTTAGATCACCACTGAACTGGGGGTGATTTCGATCCTGTTTGTGAATATCTCCTTGCTTCCAGTAATGCAGGTGGCTGGATGCTTTGTCGATGAATCAGTGTGGAGGAAAAAGAAGTCCTCATCAGCTGCATGCTTTGGCTTTTCAAGTAATGACAGAGAAAGATATTTCAAAGTTGTGGCTCAAAAGTATCTAAAGAGAATGCTTTTTTCATCTCTGTTAGATGAAATATTAGATGGTTTAGAAGAAAGTCTCGAAAGGACAAGGCAAAGGTAGAATAGTAATATATTAAAATGTTGGTGAATTCACATGGAAACCAATAGTTTTCCTATTTACCCCACAATGCTTCCCTGGACTGTTTTAAAACCCGGGAATTAAAGATTGTCTTCCAGCGTTCCTCACTTTCCATATTTCAAATATATTTAACAATAGATTGAACATGAATTTTCAGTTCTCGACTTTCACCTGAGATTTTCTGCCCAGGGTGTTAAGGATCAGAAAGTTTGTTCAGCGAGAAAGAAATTGGTTTAATATGAACCAGTGACTTTAGACAGAGGTTTTCTTCTAGAAGCAGCTAAGCTCAGCAAGTACCACCCCATGTAGTTGAGCATGAAACTTATTTGCTGTCACTATGACTTGAAACACGTTATTTAATCAGTCTGTGCCTCGGTTTCCCCTTCTATGTTGAGGAAATTGTGTCTTCACACCTTTGGGTTGTTCACTAATCCATATAGACAAAATCCACCAGCTACAATAGCCATGTTAAGGATGACTGAGCCTGTTGTTTGTTTGGGCCTCTTTTTTCTATTATCTGCATCACTGTGATCCTTGGAAATGCCACATGTGGATAACTTTGAGCAGTTCAAATGGGACTTGTGGGAAAAGAGTCACTCCAGGGACTTCCACACTTGTGGAAAGGGAGGCAGATAAAGCAGCACATTTTAACCAGCTTGTCCAGTTTCAGGGTCACTGTTGCCTTTCAACATCCTGTGAATATCCACTCATGCTGGCTATTTTTCAGCTCATTTTTCTGCTTGCCTGGTTCAAAAATCCAGCTCTTGTCCCAGCCAGTTTGGAACAAGGAGCACTGAGGAAACTTTGGAAGTGTCCCTAAGCCAGAAGAGAAAGCAGCAGCCTGCTCAGCAGGAAGGCACAGGCTGGTTATGGAAACACCCAAATGCTACAGATGCAGACCAAAATCAGACATCCATTAGAAAGCAGGGGTGAGCTGTCACTGGTAGAATGTCTTGCACTGGCAAGGAGGTAACAGTAGCTTTTTGATGGCTTGTCATCTTAAGTAGACTCAGTATAAAATTCACCTAAACCCAGAGCAGCCTTGGGCTGTGAAATTGAGTCCAAAGAATGCTGTGGGAGAGTGAATGAGGAGAGTCCTTGGAACTACTTTCTGCTCTAGGAGATGCTTGTTAAGAAAGTAAAATAAATTATTAGCAGACAACAAATCAATTTCCTTTCACACACAGTTATTCTTGGTTGTGATAATCCCTCCTCTTGATAATTCTGAAATCCAGAAATTGGTTCAAACTTTGTCCCTCAGTGGGAATATATGTCACTATGAGGCACTGGAAATCTTCTTTACTGCTTTCCCATAAAGATCAGTTGATAAATATGAGTCATCAAGAGAGGGAGAAAGTTTATTTACATTTTTTCAAGATGCTTTTAAGATCTCCTTTCCCCCTTCCTCCAACTTGGGCAGGTTTTTTCAACTTCTCCTTGACATGTGGAAGTGAAATAAGGAAAAGGGAGAGATCCACAGAGCACAAGCAACCCTTGCAGGACAATCCGATGTACCTGTAACTTGTTCTCAGATTGTGTTCTTACTTGTGGGGCCCAATCCTGCTCACATCTGCAGCCTGGCCTCTCTCAGCACCTTACAGTGCCATCAGACCCAGCAGCAGAGCCTCATGCAAATAGGATTTGGGGGACTGGGGTCAGGTTGTGCACTATCCTCTGCCTAAGGCTGAGTTTGTGTCTACCTGGGGCCTCTTTATGTTTCACCCTAACTATTTTTGCACCCATTTTATGGCTCTGGGTAGTAGGGTGTAAGAGGATGCAAAGTGACTTTACCATCCTTGAGAATCAGGTCCTATAGACCACAAGGAGCCTGTTAGCAAACTCACTGACAGGTGGTAATTATAGGTGCTAAAGTGTTTGTATATATGGATAATGCAGTTTCTGTTAAAAGATTGATTTTTCCATGGAAAAAAAATTGATTGTAAACCAAATCAATGCATAGACTTTTCTCTTTCGTCAAGAAGATTTAAACATAACATAACATTCCGGTCTCGTGGATCCAGGTCGAACTATCTTGGTCTATTAAGCCAAATCAAAACATGTCATTTTCAGTTAATTTAGCATTGCTTTGTGTTTCCCAGAGCCAGTTCAGTGCCTGCAGGGAGCTGTGGTTCACGTGTTGTGTGCCCTCTCCCCGCGAGAGCCTGGTGGCTCCTGTGCCTTCCCAGGCTTGGTCTGGCCCAGCAGGACAGAGGGACAGCCAGCTGTCCCTCTGAGGCTCTGCTTGGGGAGGGTGTTTGGGTTGAAAGCCCAGGCGGTGGAGGAAAGCTGCTTGGATGCTGTAATGATTCAACAAGGCAGAGCAAAACTTCTTGATTTATATCTGTAGAATTTTTTCTAAACAAAACACATTACGGTAATCAGATTTTCTGATGGATGGGAACTCCAGCTTGCAATATTCCCTAACAACACTTGCCTATGACTCACACTTGATTTACTTTTTCTTTAGGGAAAACTCCCGCGGTGGCACACCTTGCTGTCTTCTGGTCTCAACCAGCCCCAGCCAGATCAGGAGACATAACTTACAAACTCTTTTTTGCAAATCCTGAATCATTTTCAGATTCAGCCCTATCGGAACTCCTTTTCTCTCCTCATCTTCTAGCTTGCCAAAGGATCACAGATCCTTCCATTGCTGTAGGCTTGCACAGATACTTGGAACCATACCATTTGGGGAGGGACTTTTTACAAGGGCTTGTAGTGATAGGACAAGGGGAAATGGCTTCAAATTAGAAATTAGGAAGAAGTTCTTCACTCAGGGTGGTGAGACACTGGAACAGGTTGCCCAGGGAGATTGTGGATGCTCCATCACTGGATGTGTTCAAGACCAGGTTGGATGGGGCTTTGAGCAGCCTGGTCTAGTGGTAGGTGGTGGTGGGGGGGGTGTTGGAGCAAGATGATCTTTATGGTCCCTTCCAACCCAAACCATTCTATGATTCTATGATTTGTAACACTAATGATAGGTGTGTAACAGACTGAGATTAAATAGTCTGTGTGCACCTTAGAGACAGATAGAATTAAACGTACCTCTAAGCTACCTTCTTTAAGTGAGTGAAATCTCTGGATCACCAGGAATTTGCAGAAATATAAGTCTGAAGCATCAGTTTGCACAAATTGAGTCGAACGAGTCCATATAACTAAGCAAAGGCTTTTCCTACACACATCATTTGTAAACACTGGTTGTGCTCGGGTGAAATGTGAAACGTCAATTGACTTTAATCCAAACTTTGCTCCCGGTGAGGAGCAAAGCTCATCAGGCTGCCCACAGATTCTGATTTTGTTCCCCAAATTGTGGTGCGAAAGCTGTGAAGGGCTGGGATTGCTGACAGCCACCGAGTCTGCCTGAGTAAATGAGTAATGCTGACTTTCCCTCCCAGGCCCACTGGGTGCTGAGTGTGATTAAAGGCAAGTCAAGAAGGACTGCGTGCTATTAATTCTATAGAGGAAATCTCTTGCATTATTCATTAGATGTATACGGCTTATTCTAGGAGGAGAGAAAATAGAGAAGCACCTTTGGTTGTATTGTAACATCTGTGAGTGCAGCTGGCTCTTTTTCTCTGTGTTCCACTTATTATGTGCAATTTGTGTGTTTTCTTCTCCATCCTCAGATTAAAAAAAAAGAGAAGAGAAGAAACTTGCAATGCTTGTTATTACCAGGGCAAAACTCCCACTCCTCTGGTAAAGACAGGAATGGCCAAGCTCTTGTGCAGCCTTGGCTGTAATATCTGCTATCATTTGTCAGCCTTCATATAATCAGGTAATTTAATGTAATTCCTACACTTTCAATCAAGCCTGGTGAGCAGATGGCAGAATTCAAGCCTGTAGATTTTGTCTAATGATGCAGTCTGATTCCAGACCCGAAGCTGGCTGCCGGTGCCGTCTCTGCGTTCGTGGCAGACTCTGCTCTGCTTATGCTGCTGCAGCATGGGCTGGGGAAAGGGGAGGCCCAGGGCTGGGCTGGGGTCATCAGCCAGGCAGCCTCTCCTGGATGGAAGCGAGGTTAGACACCTTCTCTCTGGTTAAATGCCTGGAACCCTTGTATGTTGTATGACCGTTCCTATGTGAGCTGCTCTAGGTGGTCCTGCTCTGGCAGGGGGGGGGTTGAACTTGATGATCTTTAGAGGTCCCTTCCAACCCTTAACATTCTGTGATTCTGTGACCACAGAAAGAAGGTGATGGCTGTGCTGAGGGGAGGCAGCACAGGGTTTGCAGGGTGGTGGGATTCAGCCAGCGCTACGCTGCTGCTGCAACTCCCCGTGCCCGAGCCGAGGGGCAGCTCCGGTGGGGTGGCAGCACCGTGCTTTGTGTGGGGGCATTAAACTCATATCCTCTCTGCTTGCCAGCAGAAGTCAGTCAATGACAGCACTTTGGACCAAAGCTCGATAGTGTCTCCAGCACTGAATAAATACTTCCCCTGTGGTGGGTAGGAGAGCAGTCCCTGTGTTTCAGAGCCACGGTGCTGCCCCCAGCATCTCAGCTGCTGAGAAGGAGCAGATATGTGGTGATGAAAGAGCACAGATGTCAGGGCTTTGTACGAGCTCCACTCTGTCTTGATTCATTAAGTTTGGCCAAGAACTGTGGTGCCCCATGCCTTATTTCTTCTGTCACTAAAGAGTAGCAACATTCACCTTCCATGCAAAAGAAGATGTAAAGCTTAACCCACAAATGGCCATGAAATACTTTGATGAAAAATAGTGAGGAAATTTGAAATGTTTGTTACTGGGCAAGGTTTGAGCACCTCTTTCCATACAGCTGCTCCAAACCACCATTCTGCTTTTGAGAGAGGGACAGCCGTGCGTGTGCTGCCTATGTGAGAGAGGAAGGCAGCCCAGCTTCCCCTGGGAAGTTTGTCTCCACCAGCCTCCTTTGGGAAGCTGTTCCAGGACTGGGCTTTAATAGCTGGACCTCAAAACACGTGACATCTCCTTCCAGCCTCACCTGGCTGACTGCTGCCTGAGCTCTCCTGTTTGCCCCCCAGCTTCTCCCCTTTGCCTGACTGTCATGTCTGGCTCTCAGGCAGCCTTGGCAGCCAGCAGCACACTTGTGTGTGTGTTTGCACACACTGCTGGGGGTTTCAGGGCTGCAGGCAGTGTCAAGTTAGCTGGACTTGCTGCTTAGGACTAATTTATTAAGCAATAACTGAAGATGTATAATCTTTTTATGCCTGCTCCCAGAGGAGATGGTTTCTTGGCATGTTGCACGAACGTTACTTCCCTGATCCTGAGTTGCTAAGCTCCCTGAGAAACGTCTCGAGAGCTACCTTGAAGGAAGAAAACTTGGACGTATTGATGTTGCACAAACATCAGTGACACCCCGGGAGAGTTGCACCATGCATGAGATTAATGCACAGTGTGTGGCAATCATCTGTCCCTCCTCCCATTTACTTGAGGATTTCTCTTGATGCTGTGGCAGCTGGGGAAACATGGCCTCTGCCAGAGCGCTAGTGCTTCTGGGGAGCAGGACAGAGGGGCCAAGGGTTAGGGGCTGCAGAGAACTGCAGGGTTGTCCCAGGGGCAGCAGGGTTTGTGAGGGGACACCCAGGGCTGCCGTCTCACCACCCTCCCCGAGGCAGGCTGCTCATTTCTCTGGTGGAGCTGTGCTGAGAGGCACCGTGTGCCAAGCACAGATGTGCTAATGATCATGGATTTCTGCTCAATTAGAAGGACTGAAAAGGACTTAAAATACCTCCTCAAAGAACTCGTAACTGCTGCACAGTTTTTTTTGTTGTTGTTCTGGGGTGACTAGAGCTTTGTCAGCGAAAAGGCACAGACAGATAAATAGATATATAGATATATATGCACGTGTGCACTGGGGTGCTCGGGTGCTGTGAGGCCATTTGTAGAGGCACTTCCCAGATGCCTGGCTGAATCAAGGCAGAGGGTGAGCTGTTTTCTGCACACGTGGCCGCTAAGCCTGTGAGCTTTGTTGGCAAAGCTCAACCAGGCTGTTGAAAATGTTACCCAGGGATGGCGAGAGATGCGTTTTATCTGGTGGGGGAAAAAAAAAAATGACAGAAACAAGAAGGGAAACAGACATGTTTCTGTGTTGCTTTTGTTGCATGTGCTTGTGTTTTGACGGATGGTCCTTCTGTTCCCTGGCGCCCGTGGCTGCTGTCCTGACGAGGACTGGCAGTGACCAGAGGGCTCCGCTAACACCTTGCTTCCCCCTCCCTCCTCCAGCCATGGAGATGAGAGATTAATTCTCAGCTGTGATAGTCATTGTCTCCTTCTGCAGGTTCATCAGGTGCAACACGGACTGAAGCTTGTCTGAACCTTGATGATAAGCTCTCCTCGTTAAAAGCCATTATATTCGCGACTAGCTGAGTGTAATTCTGACTGACTACCGCGGTTCTCCTCTGCATGTAATTGAATTCATATTCATCATGAAGCAATGAAAAATAAATTGTGTGTGTGGTTTTTTTCCCCCTCATAAAGCAAGGCATGCCGCTGGCTCTGCAGTCCCTGTAATCTTCCCCTTTGCAACGTATTGTAATAGAATTCATGGGAACAGAACAGCCGAAATAAATGGTGCGGGCTTGACCCACCTAGCAGAACGTGAGCTTCATTTCAGTGCCAAGGAGGAATTGATTCTTTCAGTTGGCTTCAAGGGAAAGGTAAAGTCTTGGTATAAGATGCTTCAGTGCCAAAGAACAGTTCTGGTTCAGTTACAGGCAGACTCCAGTGGTGTGGCAGGGGACCTGTGCCTCAGCTTGTGCTGGGGGTTGCCAGAATATGCCACTCAACAGTTGGTTTGGGTGTGAGGTCTTAAAGACTTAGCATGTTTTCATGCAAGGTTTCCAGGTTCAAGCCTCTGTAACTTTTGTGCTTGCAGCATGCAAAACATCCACCTTCAAACGAATCTGCTAGTCCTGCCTGCAGAGCTGGTGTGTCAGCTGAAGGAGTCCATTGTACTGTGGTTATTTGCTGTCCCCGTGACAATGGCGTGAGCTTGGTGCAAAGGAGGAGGAGGACAACTGCTCTGGGGCTACAGGGACCAAAGCAGAGGGCACAGGGCAGTGCTGTGCAGGGTGCTCATTCCCTTACCCATCATTCCTGCCCTGCAACTGGTGGCTTCCATTGCGTTGGTCTGCTGTAGAGATGTCCTCCTCTGAAGCAGATGTCAAACCAGTGGTGCCATCTAAATTCCTTTTAAACCCCTTTTGTCTGGGCATCTCACGCGTGGCAGAGAGTAGATGTGGAGCTGGTCAGCTGAGGCTATTGCCTCCTCCCTCTCTGTGCTTACTTTTTTCTTCTGTTCTCCTCTCTTTGATAGGATCCAGAAACCAGGAGCTAATGGTGCCTGTGAGCAGAGCTGCTACTGTGCTGTAGAGGCCTGTCAGAAATGCTCTGAAAGGGAGAAAAAAAATCATGCTCTCTGCAGCCTCTGGCTCTCTGCCAGCAGTGGGACAGCTGCATCAGAGACAGACCAGCCCTGACAGTCCTAATGCATCATAAAATAAGCGAGTTTTGTTCAACAAAGGGTCCAAATGTCTTTCCAGTTAATTATTAATTTCATTACGGTGAAATCATTAATTACATTTTAATACTGAAAGACGTTGCTTCTGCAATTCATAAATTAAACACTGAGAAAAGAAGTAAGGAGGAACTCGTGGACGGTGAGTTCTGGGAGCTGTGTGAGTGAGCAGTAGGAGCTAGAGAGGTTGGGATCCTCTGTGAGGCTCCCAGCACTCATCCTGTCCTTCCTCCACTGCCTCCTCCCAGCACTTGTCCTGGCAAGCACGTCGGAGGAGGGTGCCCAGTGAGACAGGCGTGTGAGCAGCCCTGTGCTTGTGCCTAGGACGTACTTTCTGCCCTAAATCAGTGCTAGTTGCACACCAGCAACTCCAAATCCTTCCTTAACCTCGCTCAGCTTGGCTGTCCTCCTTTCCTTGTTGCAGTGGTATTTCCTTCAAGTAATAAGAAAATGTCGAGCAGGGTTTTGAGTGCTGGCTCCTGAGGAAGACCGTGGAAGAACTCCAGATGCATGGCTCGGGAGAGTCCTCTCCCATCACTCCAAGTGGTGGTATGTGACCACGCAATGGGATGAGGAGGGTTAACACACGACTGAGCTGCAAGACAAGCAGCACCTTCCTCTGGGGACCAGGGCTGGGTCACCTTTGCACTGGGTAGTTTGCTCTGGTGGCTGTGTTGCATCTGAGGGAATAGCTGATGTTATAATTACAGTCAGCAATTGTTAAAATAATTAATCTGTTTTCTGCCTTATGAGGGAAGTCAAGAATTAAAACCTGTGAAAGGGAAATCTGATACATGGCACAGTAAACCCACTGGGCATTTGACAGTCTTCTCTAAATTAGAAGACTGTTTTGATGGCTGTTCCTTGGAGTATCACATTATGCATAAATACTCTGTCTGTTTTCACCCTTATAGTTTTGGTATTTTCTATAGCTCAGTAAACACTTGCTGCTGCAGATAGGAGTTGCCATGATCAGAAAAGTGGTTTCCTTAGGTCAGAGCTTTTTCTAGGTCAGTCGAGAGGGTTCAGATGCCACCAGGTATAACTCAGAAGAACATTTTAAATTCACTGTGTTTGTAATATGAGTGTATGATCCTGTGGATCATATAGTGCTTAGGTGGGCATCTTTGAATGTTTTGTCAATACCCCTCTTTTCTCCATAGAAATTGGGCACTTCCAGCACTGTTAATAACCAGAGAATAACTGGGAAGAAATCCCAAAGTGAGTAAGTGACTGAGCTGCAAAAAAGAAGCAGGAGTCCTGAGTCCCAGCTCCTTCAGGAGAGGGAATTGCCATGAAGTGCTGTTTGAACTGTGGCCTTCTACAGTTTGATGTTCAGGTGGCAGGGACTTACCATGGGATTTTCCCCTGAAACCACTAGATGGGGTAAGTAAAAAAAACAAGATGGAGAAACAGCCAAACTCCTGCTCTCTTCCTAACCACACAGGATGGAGATCCTCACCTGGCTCGTACTGGTGGGTGACCGCCAGCCATCCTCCCTCTGAACTGCAGCCTGTTCAAGAAGAAAACCAGCACATATTCTCAGATGCTTAAGCTGATTGCATCCATGATCTGTCTGGTCAGCTTCTGAATAGCACTTCCCCTTGCTTGAGTCATTTAATCACTACTGCCAATCAGCGCTATTGAAGAGAGCAACAATACATCTCAAAGCTCAATCACCTTCATAAGCATCTCACTGTCAGCACATACATCTCCCTGGAGGGCAGAATTACTGACAGATGAGGTGCAGGGTGTTTTTGCAATTGAAATGTGTGTGTGTGTGTCTCCTGAACCAACATATGACTATATATACATGAGTATGGGTGCTCTGCTTTTAAATGTAGTCTAAGTGTTGGGAGCAGCTTGCAGGCAAACAGGGAACTATGCATTTAAACAGAATTTGCAGCTTCTTAAATGTTCAGTCAGCTGAGAAATGTGCTTGAAATCAACAGTAATGTTGCAAGGCTTCCAGTGACACTGGTCAGTGTTCAAATGCACTCAGTGGGGAGGGCTCACATAGAGTCATTCTGGTTGGAAGAGACTTTCAAGATCACCAAGTCCAACCATTCCCCAAGCACTGCCAGGTCACCACTAAACCATGTCCCTCAGCACCACATCTCCACGGCTTTCAAATTCCTTCAGGGATGGGGACTCCACCACTACCATGGGCAGCAAGTTCCAGGGCTTTAAAACCCTTTTAAGGAAGAAAGAAATTTTTTCATAATATCCAAGATGGGTATGAGTCCATGATAGTCGCTGTGCAGGAAGGTCTTCCTCTTGCTAAATCTCCTCCTTGCCATCAAGTTGTACAAGCTACTCATTTTTGTCTCTTTAAATTGGCATTGACTAGAACCTCAGAGAACCTGTTCAGCTTGGGGGAGATTGTCAGTCATGGAACAGTCCATTTCCAGCCCATGCAGATGCTACAGAGAAGCTGGCTGGGAAATCTCCCTGCCCAGCCTCCCATTTCTTGCCCTTCCATCCCAGCAAAAAAAGTTCTCTGGAGGCTTGTGTTTCCCTGTAGAAACTTTCAATTTCAAGAGAAGGGTATTTTCCTGCAAAAACCTCTTCAACTTCAAAATTTCCAACTCTAATCGCTATCCATTCCTTCTTTTCCAGCTTTCTACAAGGTTTTCTCTTTACTTCATCTCTCCTGACAGGCAGCAGCCAAAAATAATCCTTCTTAGTCCTGGTGCTCTGGAGTGCCCTGTCTAGAACCTGTCACCAGTGCTGGGGAAAGCACAAGAAGCAATGTACCCATCACGTGTCCTACCTTCAGTGCTGGAGAAAGCACAAGAAGCAATGTACCCATCACCTGTCCTGCCTTCAGTGCTGGGGAAAGCACAAGAAGCAATGTACCCATCACCTGTCCTACTTTCAGTGATGGAGAAAGCACAAGAAGCAATCTACCCATCACCTGTCCTACTTTCAGTGTTGGGGAAAGCACAAGAAGCAATGTACCCATCACGTGTCCTGCCTTCAGTGCTGGGGAAAGCACAAGAAGCAATGACACCCATTAGCTCTGAGATGTGAGCGCAGGCGTCCGGTCCTGCTGGGCTCATGCTGACTGGCATCACTTGGATCATTAACTTCTGACCTGCGACACAGTGCAAGGCTGATGGTAGGTAATAGTCTGTTGTGATTCATCACCCGAGAGTCTAGATGCTAATTATAATCTGCCTCTTCTATATGCCACTAGCCTATAATTTTAATCCCAAACGTTTGTGTGTGTAATGAGGCAATGCTTTTATGGCTTACATCCTGGTGTAAGCCTGTGATTTGTAACATGCTGGAAATACAGAATCAAGTAAGAGGGAATAAAAATAAAACAGAAGCAAACTTTTGCCCTTTGAATTTGACATATAAAAAGTGTTGTGGTGACTTTAAAGTTTGCAAGGAAAAAAACTGAATGCGCATGTGTCTACGTCTGTGTATTCCTGGGTTTAGACATCTATATGAAGGTAACTTTCAAGGTCCAGGCTTTCTTCCCTCATGCCCACAAAGCAAATATTGATATCCATTGACCCAGAGGGAATGCTGTGAGCAGGATCGAATCAGACTCATTTTTGCCTTTGATTTATCAAGACTGAGTGTGAGGTGAGTGTCAAGTGGAAGGCACCAGTCTCTTTTCCGTGGTGCCCAGTAATAGGACAAGGAATAATGGGTATAGAACATAGGAAGTTCTACCTCAACATGTGGAGAAACTCCTTTGCTGTAAGGGTGACAGAGCCTGGAACAGGCTGTCCAGAAAGGTTGTGGAGTCTCCTCCCTGGAGACTTTCAAGACCCGCCTGGATCTGTTCCTGTGTGGACTGCCCTGGGTGATCCTGCTCTGGCACGGGGGTTGGACTAGATCACCTCTAAAGGTCCCTTCCAAACCCTAACATTCTAGGATGCTATGATGAAGGCTGATGGACCAAGCCTTGAGGCTTTGCAGTGAGGACCCAGGGGTTGAAGGGCCATCCTGTGCTCTCCTGATGAGTTAGTAGTCTGGGGGAAAACCCCATGTTTGTCACAGACAATGCATCTGTTTGGCAGGCATGTGAACTAGATAAATGTGTGGGGAGGGAGAGGTGTATACGTCTACTTTGTTGGTATGTTTTTCCTGAAGAATATGTTTGACTGAAAGTTGAAATGACGTGAGAGTGAGCAGACAGCAAACAACAAAAACCATTGGGATTTGAGTACTGGAAGAAGAAACCAGCTTTCCTTGGAGAATGACGCTGAGGAGTAAAAGAGAAAGCACCAAACTGGAAACAATCAATGTTGTATGTTTTAAAATAGCAGCAAAAGCAATCAACTCATCCTTTTGGCTGCTTCTTCAAGCAAGCCACCTTGGCTGGAGGCTTTTCCCTGTGATGAAAATTATATGAGCTCATCTTGTAGATTGGAGTGGTGGAATGACCATGTAGGGAGTATTTTGATGTCTTGCATGGGTTACTGAAAAACTGCCTGGCAAATTGGATCATGGACTATAGGGAACATTCCTGCCACAGTAGGAAAATGGTCTGGAGAGAGGCAAGTGACCAAAGGGTTTTGAAATATCCCACTGTACGTAATATTTTTTTCTAGTTACAGTCACAGAAATTTATCTTTTCTTTTTCCTCTCTTATTTTTTATTGTCTTTTAATATAGCGTTTCCTTCTCATTCAATAACCCTTCTTATACCTTCATTTTCCCTCTATACTAAGACCTGATGATCCATTAAGGCAAATCCTGTATTCGAATTGCATCTAAATTGATACTGGAGCATGGACTGCTTGCCTCAAAACGACTTCCATTCTCTTCTACTAGAGATTAGATGGATTTTCTTTCTGAAAACAAATGAAAATTTTGATTATATGTGTCATTCAAACTGCAATTCCATCTTATTAAATGGTCCCAGGCAGTTGGTGCTGGGAACATTGTAATAAGGACTCTAACATCTGAGACTGTTTGGCTGAATTTGTTGGCCCATTCCACACTCTTAGTCAGGAAATTCTGGCTGTGGCTAACTGTGCAAACTGAAATCCGTATGAAACAATGAAAATAAGTGTTTTTATTATCTCACTAATATTTAAAGTGATTTAGGATGGCAGCTGTTCATTGCTGTTGTATTTCAGCGCCTTAAGGAAAAACGCTCTCCAGACTTTTTGGGTTTAGTGGATGCTTTGGCATCCCACCACCATTCATCTTCCCTCCCTAACATCCCAGATGTCCCTAAAGTAATTGAGAAAAGAAACCACGCATGGAAGAAATGCTGGCTTGAACAAGAAGATTACGTTTCAAGTGTGCACTATTCTTTCTTTTTCTTCCTCTTTTTTTTTTTTTTCCTCCCCCAGACAGGTGCCAGTTTCTCAGCCTAGATCCGAGGAAGGATGTGAGCTTTGCATTCTTCATTTCTCAGCATAGAGGCCTTCAAGAGGGGACCCAGTATCCTGGGAAGGTGCCCAGCTCTATAGGGCACCAAAGGGCAGTCCACCTGGGATCAAAGGGAGCCTATCTCAGACCATGGAAGATCCACAGCCTGGAACACTTTCCAGAGGAAGGTACTTCCATCTCCTCACTTAAAATAGCACTGGTCAGGTTTTTATTAATTCACACATAAATGCACACCCCCCGTCAATCCCCAAACCAGCCAGGAAGAGACTGGGGTGTGCCCTGCTAATTCAGGGTTAGTGTGTAGAGAGGAGCAGAATTCATGGAGGGAGGAGAAGAATGAGGGCAAATAGGCAGCACAGCATCACTGTACGTTTGTGGAGGTCAGTTTAGAAGTAGTAGTCCAGATGATAGTAGTGTGCATGGCAGTCCTTCAGGCACGGGTTGCATCTGCCTGTGTGCTGTGCTACCAAGATAAATCTCCCCTGCTGTGTGGTTGATCCAGCTGGAAGGGAGGCAGATTTTTTGTTTTGGGGGTGTTTTTATTGCTGTTTGTTTGTTTGTTTTTTAAAGTATAATCTCTGTTGAATGTGAAGTGTGACTGCTGAGCAATGGAAATAGTCCAGTCCAAAGAGGAGGTGCCACGGTCCGTCCTGATTCAGTGGTTAAGGAGGCACCAGTGGCATGAAATCTGTAACATCTTGTCCCTTCAGTGCCTGGAACCTGCACAACACCTTCCAAAGGGGGTTTCCCCCCCTCTATCAGCACTGCTTCCCCAAAAGGCCCATACAGGAGTATACCAGAGCAGGTTGGAAAGCATCAACTGGTGCTTAACTAAAGGTGCCTGCTGCAGAAAGGAGGTTAGAAATACCTGCTTTGCAAGTCACTCCCATCTCTCTGCACCCCAGGCAAAGAATAATTTTTAGATTTTCTTGTGGTTTGAGTAAAATCCCATTAAAAGGCCAGCAGAGGGGGCAGGTGCCACTGTTGCATGAAGACCCAGAGAGCTGGTGCCAGCATGGCACACGTTACCGCTATTATTTATAGCACTCTACCTATACTTATGTAAGTGCTGCTAATTAGTAGCTGGAATTAGCCTACTGCTCTCGGCAGCATAATTGTAAATAATTTCCTAACGTTTCACTCACTGAGTAATGAGTTTCTCCTGGAAATATAAAAGATGAACTAATGATAATCTGGCAGTTTACAGCAAGATGACAAACACTAATTATATGGGATTACGATGTGATCCTCCACTTCAAGTCCATTTGGCATTTCTAGGCAGTGTTGGCCCTCAGGACTTCAGCGGTCGCTCTTATCTGCAGCATCTTGTGTTACCTTTTTTCCTGATTTCAAGCCTCCTTTTAGCTTTATCTTTTACCCACAGATCTAAACACCAGCAGCTACTGCAGCAGGCAGAACTGATAGGCTAGACTTTTTGACAACAGAGGCATACTTTTGCCTGAAAAATACGTACAGTATCAAGCTTGAATTTCATTTTAAAATGACCATGCCAGCAGACTGGACCCCTGCACGGATGGGGATGTAGCTTGGTTTTGATTGCACTAATTGATAAGCCGCAAGCTTAGACATGGGACATGTGATTTACTAAGGTCAGTTCCAGAGGAGTGGTGGAAATAATGCTGTGATAGAAAATCTTCACTGAATAGGGTCATATCAGCAAAGTGGACTGTGTATTAGATGTTTGTAAGGGACTGTCACTGCTAACTCTAACTGCTGATGGTGCTTGGAAAATTTCTCTGAGCTAAGGTGTGAATCCTGGATTTTCCAAATTTCAGGGAAGTTTCTCTCTGTCTGGCTGTGAAGAGAAGCTCTGTCTGCTGCCACACACGTACTTCTTCCTGATCCAGGAAGTTTTTCTAAGGTTCTGAGTAAATCCATCCTTCCTCTTTGGGAAGATCGGAGTTATCGTTCATGGGGAAAGAGATATAGATATGAAACTGGGTGTGCTGACGTAGACTTAAGAAGTTAATTTTTGAATTTTTAACTGAAATCTGATCGACCTTATGTATTCTGAATGAGTCTCGGGGTAATTATAGTTTCCATATTTGTAGGAAGCTGGATTTGGAATATGGTAACCTTGCTGTTTTCTCCATATTCACTAGTTTTCTATAAATAAGACAAACGCATGATAATCACCACTGGAACTCTTCGCTAAAACGAGAAAGGAAACTTCGTTCACTGAAAGAAGAAGATATTCATCCACATTAGGTGGCACGAAATCCCCAAAGACCCAGGATATTCAGAAACAGTGTTTGGTGAGCTCGTGAGAACGGCCGCTGTGCTGGGCACCGGCGAAAGCCGCTTTCTATTCGTGCTGCCACTGTTTGCTGCGAGGTGATCTCGGGCCTCTAACCATCTTTGTTTCTCTATCAGCACCCTGGGGACGGTGCTGCTTTGCCGTTTAGGCAGAGCTCCATCCCTCCCCCTAGATCCCAAGGTGGTGTGCAGGGATGTGTAAGGATAGCGGTAATTGTTGTATCGCTGCCGGTGCTCGCTGGGCTGGAAGGACGTGAGCTGACTGCGCGCTCCTAACAAAACGCCGGGGCTGCATCTGCTTAACCTCTTGTTTTCAGGTCCCACCAAGCCCGTGTGGACCCAATAGCTGCTAGTAGTATAAATATAGTGTGGTTCTTACTCCGTCTTCCCAGACCTCTTCCAGTGCCAGCTCGGCTTACTTAGATTTGCTCCGATTTCTCTAAATACTACAGGCCAATGCTCAGACCTTTCAAAATATTTTGGTGCCCAAGCCCTATTGATTTAAAAGAGATGTAACGGTTTCAATGCCTTTGAAAATTTGCCCCTCGGGGCCTATTTACCCAGATACATCTGCAGTCTCAGCCCTAATTACCCAATTTGGTACAGCAGTCCTTAAGCAGGGAGCAGTTAGGGAAAAGCTGACTGATGTCTTTTACCCACAGGGTATTTACCATCTTGCACCATGAAAAAGAAGAGCCAAATCCAGCCGCGGGGAGCCGATGTTCCCAATTTAAGAATCATTATCTTATCGTTTACGTCGGCAGCTGTTCGCTGACAAATACTCTGACCTTTCTCTTTGCCTTTGTAGCAGGTGAAACCTAAGAGCGCGGGGGCGCGCGGCAGCTGCCAGATGTGCACTTCCACGCGGCGAGCGCCGAAGGCTGCGGGACCTCCCGCATCCCAGACCTGCCCTGCCTTACAAGGCTTCTTCCATCTGCATAAAAGAATGATGGTATTCGCTTCCCCTTCCCGTGACTTTTCAATCAGTAGAAACATCTCTTTTCCTCAGTTCGCCTAATTAAGTGTCAGGAGTTGATCCTTGGGCTGAAATTGGTGCCTGAGGTAGAATTGTGTGAACAAGCTCTGCTGATAGATTTTTGTTATTTATTGGCAAGTTAAATAGAAACAGCCAGGGAGCTGGCTCAGCTGAAGGTTGATTAATCTGTATTTTGTTTGGACTTAATCTGTATTTTGTTTGTTGGGTTTTTTTAAATGCAATAACTAGATATTGAATTAATCTGTTTACCGCATTGGCCTCATCCTTCCTTTTAGGTGACTCTTTTCTGACTCCTTAAAATTACTGCTAAAATCAATCTTTCATTTTACTTCTGTCTTTCCATCGCCATCCATTCTTCAGCCCTTCTTTGTGGAGGGGTGTTGCCTGTCATTGAGCTGCTGACACATCTCACTGCAAACTCCTTGTCATTCTGCCAGAATTTAAGGATTTGGGCTGAAACTTTCTCCGTAGGTGCCTGCCCCCAGCTGACTTGTTTAGGAAAGAGCTCAGGCAAAAGGATTTTTGAGTTTACAAGAAAAAAAAATTTTTTTTCATCGTTTCACTCGTCCTAACATTAAAAAAAAAAAAGAAGAAGAAAAATCTAGCAATCTCTCCTTTCAGAATGTGCTCCTTGCTTTAGAGCTGGGATTTGAAACCTCTGTTGGGGATTTTCCTCTGTCTTGAAACTACACCAAACATGTCCCTTTGGGGATTTGGAAAAAAATGAAGTGCATGAAAATTGAGGATTTGCAAGGTCTTTGCTCCTGAAAATGTTGTATTTTGGTTTCATTTGCACCGAAGATGTGCTCAGATGTTGGAGCAGGAGGAAGATCACTGCAGAACCCAAAGGCACGTACAGAGCAAACAGCTCTCCCCAGCGTTTAGGGCACCTTGGTGGTGCTCAGGCAGGGTGACGTGAGAAGTTAATCCGTTTCTCTTTTGGAAGAGATCGTGACGAGACCTGTGGAAAGAGCATGGTGAGACTGGGTTGACAGATGTATTTGGGGAACATGATTGAGCTTAATTCTTGGTGGCAAGGAAGAATGAAATATACACAAAACCCCCAGGATCATAAATTATTTTTTTTTCACATTGACCATTTCTGTTATCTCCCATCTCCTTCCCTTTGCGTGCCCTTTCATTCAGAAAGTACCATGAGACAAGGAGTCCCTAATAAGTGAATTGATTGAGACATGACCTGTATCTAAATGAGAACAGTCCAATCTCAGAAGCTGAGCTGTCAGTTCCTTATGTATCTCCTTTAGTTGTGCTTAGTTGGAATTAGAAAGCCAAGTTCTCTGTTGGCAGAAGCTATTGTCACTATAAGAGCATTTGGCCATCAAAATCATGTACATTTTAGTGTTGTGTATTATTTACTAGCTTTTATAGCACCATTAGCAAATGCCACTGCACAGTGATGGATACCCATTAATTTTGCATTGATGCACACCCCAGCAAATATATTCGAGAGCCTGGCACTGAGATTTCTGGGCTGTTTTGCCTCAGATACCAACTTATTCTGTCCTTGGGTGAGTCAGGTAATCACCCTGTGCCGTAAAGGAGCACTGTGAATTGGGTGAGTTAATGACACCTGTCTGAAATGATGCTGGGAGACTTGATTGATTCACACTTTTACAGCAGCACTTGGAGATCTTTCAGTGAAAGCATGGTATGAAAATAATACTGAAATCTGGATGGATTTGTATGATAGCCCTTGGTATTCTGGATTTGTGAGGGAGGACAAAACCATCTACAGATATTTACTTACGCTTTTAAAAGCTCTTGGGATACATCTGTGCAGTGAAGTACTGCACTGAAGAGCACAAAGGGGCTGACAGAGGTGGAACATACACTGGCTGGAAATTAAACTTGGGTAACTCAGAGAGGGGTCCCAGACTGGTGCAAAAGCTTTTTTTTCCATGATAATGGATGCAGTCCTGCCTCTTTCAGGTTTGACCCCTTTCTGCAAGTGTCTGGGTGGTTCAGGGTTTCTTTCCAGAGCTCCTCACACAAAAGAAAGTTAAAACTCCTGAACAGATGAGAATTTCAAGTTTATTTAATTCACATCCATCTGAGGGGGCCAGAGGAAGAATCTCATCTAGGTGACTACCCTGGAGTACCATGCAAGTGTAACTCAACTGTGGAGTCCTGTGGCAAGTCAGAGAGCAGAGGAAATTCAGAACAAAGAGCAAGTGGCTGGGCAACAAATGGGCAGGGTATGTTCATTGACATTTGTGAGCTGAGTGGAGTCTCAGCTGGCTGAATGCTTCTGGATTGTCTGCTTGCCTAAAGGAAAAGAAGTAGTTATTGCACTTTCGTTTATGGTCAGTATCTACTAAGATCCATTTTCTGGCTGCTGTTAGTCTTATGCTATAGTGTTTGGAGATAATGAGACAGTCTTTCACACCCTGGAAATAAAGCATGAAATCCTGGCTCTCCTGAGCACTGCGTAAAGATGCCATTAACCCTTGAGGAGCCAGGGCTTCATCCCCAATCCCTTCACTGAATGTCTTAGCTTTATTCACCCTGGCTAGCTTTCTAAAAAAAGATATGCTTCTCAATCAGTCATCAGGTAGTCAGAATTATCTTTTGCCTCCTATTTGGAGGAGAGGAAGAAGAGGAGCTGGGGTTTGTTCCAGCATCATCTGAGCTGGAGCACATGAGACATGGGATAGTAGCAGCCATGGGGGAAGATGCTGTGGCCCTATAGTTAGGTCCCCCTTCTCTGTTACTGGGGCTATGATGGGGAAGTCCCAGGGAGAGCCCCTCACTGCTGTGAACATAGGCTTCTTGAGCTAGACTCCACAGTCCACTACTGTCCCCTTTGGTTTTGTCTCATAAGCTCCTGTAAGTTCACTAAGTGCTCTCCACTCAGTGAGGTGCTGCCTACCTTCACGGATGGTGCAACTATAGGAATGATAGCCTATGGATAAGTGCCAGGGGCAGTATCTTTCACTGAACTGGCTGCTGCAGATGGAAAAACAGTGCTTTCTGAAGAAGACTTGTGTGCCACCAGCTCTCTCCATGCCAAGGTCAGGTCTCCTGGCAAGCATTGCTTCATGCTGAAGGGCGTTGTGCATAATACCTGCTCCCTTTCACTGTTTGGTGCTGGCAAGACAGCTGTTTCCAGAGCTCCAGACATCCTTGGTGTGTTGTTTCTATCTCTCCCTTTCTCTGCTTCTACAAAACATCTCACTTCAAACAGGGAAACGGATCTCCACAGGCATGCAATAATGCCCACATCCTCTCATGCGTGCCCCACCAAGTGGAGCTGACGTGGACCTCCAAAGCTGCTCTGTTTCTCCTTTTGCTTCCCTCTTCCTTCCCTGTCCCCCTCCTGCTTTGCCACCCGCCTGTGTGTAGTTGCTGGGAGCAGTGGGTGCCCACATGGCACTGCTGGTGGGTGGTTGCACAGCAGAGCAAGGGCTCCGTGAAACAAAAAGCATCGTGGCACATCACAGCCCATCTCCTCTCCTCCCGCTGATGTCTTTCACTCATTTTACACCTGTTAGGTTGCTTCTGGTCCTGATCTCTCAGCTCCTCATGGATTCCCCATCCCTCTTATTTTCAGGGACTGTCACATCCACCAGCATGAAATAATCATGTCTCAGCAAAGGGGTGATTTTGGGAAGTCGTTTTTTTCAAGGTGCTGCTGGTGAGATGAGTCTGTTTTATCTGTGGTCTCTTTGGACTCACTTGTTCCTCCCACCTTGCTCTGCTTCTCACCATCTCTTCTTAAAGTAGCATTGACTTTTCAACTCCACACACTTCCTGAGTTGTCAGTCTTGTCTTAGTCCCACCAGGGCATATTTGTAAGGGGAGAAGGAGAGAGTGGGTGGAGGAGGAAGAAAGCTGGTAAGGAGACAAACCCTACTCTTTAAGGCCTGCCCAACTACACTTTATTCATGAGAGCCTGGGAAGGAGCCTTCACTTAAGTTGACTCCAGGCTGCTCTGAGATATACAGAGTATTTTATTTTTGGAACCGTGTCTGCAGGCAGCATAGTAATGGGATGGATCCTGATTGTGCAGACATTCATCCAACCTCCACGCTGGTGGGCCTGTGGAAAGAATGAGAGCAGGATGGATGAGACTTATCTAGAGTAGGCTAGCGGTCAGAGGCATTGTAGGCACCGATTTATACCAACTAAGGATCCAGCCCATGCAGTCTGGTGGAACCTTAATTTCTGCTTGGATTCCACTTTCCATTAGCACTCTGCGAGTATTTATTTGACAGCAGAAATTTTTCACTATCTTAGAAAAAGCAGTCATGTTTCGGGAAAGCTATCGCGTTCACTTCATCTCCACACCCGCGTGCACTCCCAGACACACACAGAGCTTAATTTTGCATAATCACATTGGTTCTGAACTGTGGCAATATATTCAGATCTTCAGACACCTGACAGTCAGACCCAGCTCTCCAGCAGCCTTCCTGCTGGAAAAGCAATTATATTTCTGCCAAGGCATCGGTGGAGAGTTTAAAGGTACCTGTCGCCCTAGAGGGAGTGGAGAGGTTTTTTGGGCTGACCATTGCAAGGGGGGCATCCTGCCCAAACATATTATCAGAATAAAACTCAAGTGATCGAGAGTAGTTGCAAAGTACATCCAGCAAAGGTAAATGAACTTGAATTCACCAATAGGTGAGTTGACCAGCTTGTCTTCCTCTTTGTGGCAATGACTCTGCTTGTTGAGATACCTCCATCTCTAGGGATGAAATTCTTTGTGTAGCCGAAGTGGAGGAAGAACTTCTTTATCTGAATGGAGGGGTAAAAAACCCCAACAAACCAAAAGTAACCGTTTACTACCTCTTCTGTCCAGTTCCTTTTCTGTGCAAACCAGAATGCAATGACCAACCCAAGCTTTCCCCACTTCTGCTCCCTTGGGCTGAGCTAGCAATAATTTGGTCTCCTTCTCACGACATCACTTTTAAGAGAGACCATCTTCAGTGAAACCACCCCGACTGACAACTATTGCATTTGCAAATTAGCAGTCACCGTTGATGGCTCTTGGTGTACTTCACTCAATTTTGGTGCCATTCCCTGTGGCCTGACTGAAGATGCTTGTGGCTGACATCTGTCAAGGGTGATGCAAGGAGGACTGGTCATGCCCTGGGGCAAGAAAATAAACGAGATGATCTCCTGAGGCTCCCTCAGGCCCCGAGCTCCTGCGATGCAGGAGTCACACATGTGCTTTGCCTATCTCTATATATTTAACTAGATAAAAGAAAAAGCCCTGCTGAGTGACATAGAGATGGCACTGCCACAAAACTGAAAAAACTTACTTCTTTGGTAGAAATTAAGTTGAAAATGCATCTGTCTCCAAAGTTTCTGTGGACACTGGAAGGCAGTCTCCTTTCTTTCATCGTGTGATCCAAGACCTTAAGTGGCTTAAATGAGAAAATTAAGAAAGTTAAAAGAGGAGAAAACATTTTAAAGATTTTTTCCTGGGGTTTGGGGATTTTTTTTTTTGAAACGTAAATGTCATTTGGATGCAATCACTATGAGGATAATGTCTCATCTGCATTCAAAAAAGGAAAACATTTAGGGATGGAGCCAGAGTATGATGCATCCAGATGTAACACTGAAGTGAATCTCAGGCTATAAATGCAACCATTTCAGGCTCCCACTGTGTAACAGAGATAAAAATCTTAACACAAAAGTTCCAAAAATTTCTCCTGAATCTTCCAAGGCTCAGTCAGGCCCACATGCAAAGTCCAAAATAAATTGAATTTACTGGAAAGCCCCCAAGATTATGTCTAGTGTGACTCCAAGACTTTTCTTTTTTCCAATTCAAATGAGCCCTATTACACATTGGGAATGGCTGGAGGAGAAATGCAGCCTATTTCTTAAAGCTTTATTATTTATTTTAATACACACGAGGTAAACATGAAAATGCTCTTGGGCATTTTGGTTTTTTTTCAGTTTTATAATTCTGTGTGCTCTTTGGTTACATATGAAAAGTCTTCAGAAAAGAACCCTACTTTTGTGATGGTTATTTTACCTCCACAAGGGCCACAGCTTCTGAATCAGGCTCTGTACTTCACGGGTGTGTTTTAGTCACTTGGTGAAGTTTGACCAATAGACAGAAGTGTAACAAGTCCCAGTGAGTCCAGTAATGCGATTTTGGAAACAAAACCCAAACCCAAGTGTCAATAAACCTGAAGCAGGTGCTCATCCTCCCCAAAACTCATGTTAAAGATACTCTTTTCTGGCTTCATATCACCTCAAACATCAGTTGGAGGCTTCTGCTTCGATCACTAGTGTCTGTCAAAAAGCCATCATCATCACCATTATATTGTGATGGCCCTAAAGAAGACCCCCTTCTACTTTATGCCACCTGATCAGTGCTGGGGGCACAAAATACCTCTCTGAGAAGGGGCATCTGTTTTCAAAGGCCCTGTTAGGGGCTTTCACACTAGGTAAACTGGAGAACAGGGTACAAATAACCCCTTCTGCTGGCACTTATGCTATCAGCTTCTTAATCTTGCCTGCATCACCTCCCTGAAGCTGTCTTTGCCGTGTGCTACCCAGCATGGTACAAATGGAGGTCAATGCACAGACAAGGTCTGTCCTTCAATAAGCAGTAATGGATTTGGTGTGGACCTGTAGCTCGTGGTTTAGTGCTGGGCTACAGAAAGAGGGAATTTCAAATTCTTCCAGGATTGGACAAAGACATGAAGTGGGTTTGCTTGGAACCAGCAGCCCTGTAGCAGGATCCCATGTCTCTCCTGAGCCAGGAGGTCAGGCTGGCCCTGGTGAGCCCAAAAGCAAGGCAGTGGAGTCTGTGCACCAGCACAGGTTCTACACCTAAACAGGGCAGTGCACAGAGAAGATCCTACTGAAGAGAATTACGTCTCAGGGGCCCAGAATTTCCTTCACACAGTGCAGAGAAAAAATAGCAGCCTCCAGAGAAATACAAAGTGCAAACTCCTCTGCCCCAGGAGAGTGGTACTAGAGTGACACAAGGAAGTTAGAGGTGGTATCACTGGGGCCCTGCAAGCGCTGACAGGCTCTCACTGTCCTGCTGAGCCTCAGCTGGGCCTCCAGCCCTCAGCTTGGAGCTGCAAGCTCAGACCTTTGACTTCCCAAGCAGGGCTGCGTGTATGCTAAGCCTGGCCTTGCTCCTTGCCTCCTCTGACCAGTTTTCACTCTTCCTCATCTCCTTTGGGCTCTCCTGGCCTGTCTGCTGGACCTGCTTGCCTCTCCCAGCTCACGCGGCCCCACGCCTCCGTCTCAGCTTCTTCTGCAGATCAGCCTGCTCCTGCTGCATCCAGCAGGTACCTCCTGTGGTGTTTCCTGGTCCTCCTTCAGCACCGCTATCTAGGACAGAAAGTGGGGAGACATTACAGGAGCAGATATGCAGACCTGTGAAGGTTCAAATGCCAGGTAGGGAAATACCCTGGCTCCTGGGGCTCTGTCGCCTTTCCATACACAGGATGAGAGGTCCCTCTGGGTGAAGATCTCCACAAAGCCATGGTGGAAGGCAGGGATGAGCTATAGCTGTCCTTCAAGCTCCAGCTGCAAAAGTGGCTTTTCAGCTGAAATACAGCGAGGCTGTTAACACATTTCTGGCACCGAGTGCAGGGTGACACTGCTGTGTCTTGATACTGGTGAAGACTGGTGACCTTTTAACAGGTTCCCTTTTTCAGTAGCAATCATACTGCATAGACAGCTTCTTAAATGCAAAATACTACCTTTCTCTCTAAGGTGCAGAGAAGTATAGCACTAGAGCTCTGACGAACATCTGTTTCACTTTGGGTTTTCAATTCTGGTTCAGATAATGGGAGCTCTTGTACAAGAAAGAAAAAAAAAAAAAATCCAGCAAGAGTCCCCATTATTTACCAATCTAGAGAGGTATAAATCACAGAGCTGGCAAAGCCCTGTTCCTGTGATTTGGGTTTTATGGGTCATTACAGTGCGATGCTCTTCTTTTAACTATGAATGGCACCACTTTATTTATTTTGGGTGGGATTGATCCCCTCCTGAGGGGTCCCCACTGAACCTAGCATTATTTGCCCCGAGCATGGCAAGAGAGGAGAGGTGTTATTTCTGTAGTTGTGTGAAACCCTTCTTTAAGGCTTACCTTTGTTTTCTCCACCACTGAGAACCCTCACGGGCTGAGAGCTGTTGTGGCACCGTACGTTCCAGTGGGAGCTAAAAGGTTTGTAGGAAAGCTAAAGATCACTGCCCATGTGTCTGCTCAGCTACACCAGAGGCGGAGCTGCTTAGTCTGAGTTTTGTGAGGGGCATTGTGGGGACACAGCCCACCCCTGTGCCATGGCATCGTGGGGACACAGCTCACCCCTGTGCCATGGCACTGTGGGGACACAGCTCACCTCCGTGCCATGGCACTGTGGGGACACAGCCTACCCCCGTGCCATGGCGTTGTGGGGACACAGCTCACCCCTGTGCCATGGCATTGTGGGGACACAGCCCACCCCTGTGCCATGGCATTGTGGGGACACAGCCCACCCCTGTGCCATGGCATGGTTCAGCTCACCTCTGCAATAGCTCCCAGGGTATTTTCAGATGCAGCAGAAAATACAGTGCTGCTGCTCAGGGTTTGGTGTGTTCCTGCAGAGATTACACTGGAATGAGCAAGCTACCAACTACATACTCAATGGAAGGTGCTCTTACAGCTTTGCAGAGACCTTTTCTTGGGACATTTTTGTTCTTAATTTTGCTGCTTCATCTTGGTTCAGTGCAGGACATTTGACATTATTTCATCTGTTGAAGGAATACACTCTACTTTCCTCCAAATATCTGAAACCATATATATATATATGTATATATATGGCATCAGATTCCTATGTGATAGGTTACTTAATAAATCTGTGCAGATGTTCAGCATATGGATTTCTCCTTTGTATTTTGAGACACAGGTAGATTGAACAGTTTCCTAAATCCTGTACTGCAGACTTTGTCTCACTTTCAGAAGTCAGATACAAAGGGAAGAACTTTGTCAGTAGTGCCCTGTACAATGAATCCCAGCTGAAGGTGTTTAAAGGTCTTCCCAGATAACTTTTTTGATGTGAAACACGGGCAGATAAGATAAATAAGAGGATAAGGTGCAGGAGGAGTGAGATGGGCAGGATGGATGCTGCAGGAGAGGAAAGAGGAATGGTTTGGTCTGTGGTTGAGTCGGTTCTGATGCAATTGTTATGCTTTCTCACTACCCCACAAGTAGAATCATGTGGGCCGCAAATACTCATTTATCTTCCTGAAGTAAAACCCCCTGAACAAAACAAAATGTCAGGCAAAACCAGTGCTGCTTTCCAGATGGGGAAGCAGCTCCGTGGTATGAGCCTGATCTTGAGAATTGAAGTACTGATGATGGGCTCTGGAGGGGCTTGGGGTTTTTATGTTTTTTTGTTGTTGTTTATCAGAGTTTTTTGGCTATGGAGGCAGCCATACTTTGCCCATACACAGAGGGGAATGACTGCAACATGATGCTGACCGAAAGTAAGTGATGCTGCCAAACCTGGTGATCTAGCTAAGTGGACAGCAAAGCAAGCTGAGAGCATCGGGGGCATAAAGTTGTCAAATAATTGCCATGTTGGGATGTTGCGTAGCAACAGTAAAGATCCTCTGTGTTTTTATAGTCAGGGTGTGCATTAGATGCAGGCCCGATCTGCCATTCCACCAGCAAAGGATTGCATCCAAAAACCTGAAGCCAGTGGGCACAATTTCGGCAAACGCAGTGGAGTTGTTTGCTTGCTGTGGTCTTCTGTGTTTGCAGTCAATGTTTTCAATTGATCCCTCTTAAAAGCCTGTCCCTGATAAAAATGTTAAATTAAAATACAGTTCTCTATAGCTGATGAATCCTTTTTACCCTCCTTGTCAAGGGGATAACTCTTCCTACACATCACTCCCTGTCTCAGAACAGCCACCAATTAATCCGTTTTGTTTCCGAAGCACGAGATGCAGGTTTGCATGCCTGTGCCATCCCCATCTTTCATTTGGGTTTTCTCCTGCCTTTATGCCTTTTTTTCCCTATCTTTGTCAAGTAGGGAATCTCTTTTTCTCCTCCCACCAAAGTACTGGCAGCTCAGTTCCGTGAGAGCAGTGATTAGCAATCATGTTAACTGCTCGACTGTTTAAATCAAAAGCTGCAGTGAAAAAGTTTCCTCCCTGCACCACCAAGCCCTCTGCCCTGTGCTCCCCACAGCAAATATTGACTGTTTGGACTGTTCCTTAACACGCATGGCTGTGCTTTGGCAGGAAGCATCTGGCACCCTGCTGACTACCTTCAAACTCCATGGGCACAGACAATGACATTTTCAGTGGCCTTTTCTCCCTTGCAATCACAGGGGCAGGGTCAAGTAAATGCAGGACAGACTTGCTCTCTGCTTCTTTGCAGTGATTATTCCCCCCACCCCCCCACTGGCTTTCATGTAACCTGGAGCTACTCGTGAGCTTGTAAAAAAAAACCAAAACCCCAAATTAAAAATCAAATCAAAACTCCAAACAACAAAAAACCCCGAAGCTTTAAAGGCATTGCACATTACTTTGTTGGACATTAAGTGTTCTGCCTCCTCCTGTGAAGGTCAGAAAGCAAAAGCTCTTTTTTCCTCCTGCAAGTGTCACACTAGCAAAAGCAAACAGCCTTGGAAATGAAAGCTCAGCTTTTATGGTCCAGGTAATGTCCGTTTGGTCTTTCTTAAGTGTGCATACCATTGGATGAGAGCCCTGACTTTGCTGTAAATAGGTTTCCTCTGGGAGTGAGCAATCCTGTGAGGAGCCCATCCCTCAGTTCATGCTGCAGCTCGTGCTGCGGTTTGAGTTACGCAGCCACCTTGCCCACGAAGGGCTGTTTGGAGACTTCCCTCGGCTCATTTTATGAGTCCACACGTTGGTTTGGATTCCGAAGCAGCTCATATTGACGCCTAGTTTTTGGTCCAAAAGCTCCGATTTCGATAACTTACTGCAGATCTCTGCTGTGTTGAATCAAATGAAGCTAACGACAGACAAGACGAAACCACTGAGGCTTTTTTTAGTCTTCCTACTCCAAACTGAAGGATGTTCAAACACTTCATTCCCTTCACTGCTAGGATCCTTCTCATTTCCAGCCTAAACTTATTCTCCCCCAAGGCATCATTTCTCATTTGTTCTTGTGTCTTGTGGTTATACTTTATATCTGCAGCGAGGACAAATTGCAGATATAAATAGCATTGACGCTGCGCAGTTTTGCACTATATGTACGGATGGAGCAACTTGCTCACAATAATGACATTGTAGTTACTGTTTTCATCTGATTAGCTGGAAATACACTGAATTTTCTTCTCCGGTACTTCGCGTAAAAGTACCTTTTTATCAACAGTTTATACCAGTGTTACTCTGTGGGGGTTGCTGTACTTGCTCTGGACTTAAAAACCATGATAGCTTGTTTGTAAATATGTCTGATCAATTTAACACAGTCTGTTACCCCCTTTGTGGCATCCTGGAAAAAAACCAGCTGAGGAGGACATGGAGATCCATTAAACTATGGATGGAAGGAGAGGGAGGGTAAATTGAGACTGATCGGACTCTATAGAGGGGTCTGGACAGGCCCCACCTTGAATCCTGGGTTCAGTTTTGGGCCCCTCACTTCCAGAAAGACACTGAGGGGCTGGAGCATGGTCAGAGAAGGGCAACAAGGCTGGGGAAGGGTCTGGAGCACAGGTCTGGTGAAGAGCAGCTGAGGGACCTGGGGTTGTTCAGCCTGGAGCACAGGAGGCTCAGGGGAGACCTTCTCACTCTCAACAACCCCCTGAAATGAGGTTGTAATGAGTTGGGGATTGGTCTGTTCTCCCATGTAGCAAGTAATAGAACAGAAGGAAACAGCCTCAAGTTGCACCAGGGGAGGTTTAGGTTGGATATTAGGAAAAGTTTCTTTGCATAAAAGAATTGTCCAGCCCTGGCCAGGCTGCCCAGGGCAGTGGTGGAGTCCCCATGATCCCTGGAGGGGTTTCAAAGCTGTGGAGCTGTGGTGCTGAGGAACACGGGTTAATGGTGACCTGGCAGTGCTGGGTCAATGGTTGGATTTGATGATCTTAAGGGTCTCTTCCAACCAGAATGATTCTATGATTGGTTACTATTTCCCCCTGTTCCATGAGTTCATGGAAGTGAATCTGAGACTTTCAAAGTATACAGAATTTCACTTTAATTCAGGAAGACCCTGAGGTGGAAGCAGTTTGAGGCTGGGAAGGAGAACGTGTCACACACATTTACTCTGTTGTTACTCTGTTCTGGGCACATCACCCCCTGAATTAGCTCACCTCTGGTGAGCTTGGGCAGAAGTACAGCATTACTGCAAGGGCAACCAGGGCTTTGGAACCCGGGTCCACAACAGCCTCATTAAAATTGACACAGTGCGTTCCCCCTCCAGATGTTCAATGATCATCTTCACTTTATTACGTTAATTTATCTTATCTCTCACGCCATTCATGCTTGTAACTGGTGTAAAATGGAAGTGAAGCCCTGATTTTAAGGTGCATTTTAAAACCAGAAGACTTGCAGAGGTAAGTAGGAGAATTTTTAAGCACACCGAAGGAGCTCCATAGATTTCAGTAGCAGTAAGCTTTGTAAAACTACCCCATTTACACGTGTAAATAAATAATTCCAACAGGGCGAATCACTGCAGTTGTATATATCGAAATTCCAGCTATATCAGCTTATTTTTCTCTGACCACTTAAAGACATTTAAAAGTATGAAAGAGCTATCGTTTGTGCTATCGCAGTGAAAAAAAAAAAAAGAAAATAAACTTTGCTGAACCTATTCCAAGGTTAACTCCTCTGAGTACATTTTTTCCTGAATAAGCTTGATTTGAAAATGCCAGGAAATCACTTTTCTTCCCAGTAAAAGCCCATTCCAGGTATCTTGCTGTTAGGCAGAGACTTGTGCAAAGTCCTGCCTTTGAGTTTACGTCACTGCTGGGTGCGTTTCCTCGCTGCCTGGTGTTATCTTGAATTTCAGCAGAAAATCCAGAAGAATTCAAGGAGAGAAATGTTAATTTTCCACCAAAGAGATGTAGAGAGATGGAAGTGACTCTCCTAGGCACATCTGATTCATTTGATGCTCAGGAAAGAAAAACAAGAAGGTAACCTGAAGGTTTATATATTCAGGGGTTTTAGCAAAGGGACTTTCTTATTGCCTTGCTTCTTTTGCTAAGTCGTCTTCTCTAAAGTAGTGAAAGGGAAGGTGACTCAGACTTTTACTCTCTCTGGATAAAATAAATAAAATAAAGAAAAAGAAATAATAAAATGAAATGAAATGAAATGAAATAAAATATAAAATAAAATAATCTGATCTGAAGGCAGTTTTGCACCTGTACAGTCTTGCTGGATTCTTCTAGAAACTCCTCACTCACACTGGTTGGCAATGAGCTCAGTACCAGGTTTTGTAAATATAAAAGTACAGCTTTAGTACATGTGACGTATCAAAGTTCGTGCTTGTGAGTCTCCTGCTGCTCCCTATATGCCTTGGGAGGTCTCAATGTTCCAAGGCACAGCATTAAGGCCTCTGTAAGCTGCATGGTTAATGACTGTTAGTAAAAATAGACTGGTGCTTTGGTTTATGAAGAACTGCTGGGGTGGGGCATGGGATGGAGAAGTGGAATTAGCACCGTCTGAGTCGGTGTGGTTAAGGGGTTGCTGTGGCTTGAGGAATCTCAGGGGAGTGGAGCATCTCCCTTATGAGGAAAGGCTGAGGGAGCTGGGTCTCTTTAGCTTGGAGCAGACCTCAGTAATGTTTATAAATATGTAAAGAGTGAGTGTCAGGAGGATGTTATGTCCAGTGATAGGACAAGGGGCAACGGGTGCCAGCTGGAACAGAGGAGGTTCCATGTAAACATGAGGAAAAACTTTTTCACAGTGAGGGTGACAGAACTGGACCAGGCTGCCCAGAGGGGTTGTGGAGTCTCCTTCTCTGGAGACTTTCAAAATCCACCTGGACGCGTTCCTGTGTGACCTGCTCTAGGTGATCCTGCTCTGGCAGAGGGGTTGGACTAGATGATCTTTCAAGGTCCCTTCCAACCCCTAACATTCTGTGATTCAGTAATTCTGTGAGTGAGGAATCAGACTCCACTCTGCACTCACCTGTCTCGGGCCAAATAATTTCAATTATTGGAAAATGATGAAGTTCAACTCTGGATGCTCTTATGCAGGTTCAGTTCTCCTTGAAAGGATGGAGAATCATTTCAGAAAAATCCTTAGGGAATCTAGAACTGGTATTTTCAGGGCAATATAATGGCTTTTCAGCTCGTATCTGTGGATTGGTGATATCAATAGCAAAAAAAAAGAAAAAAAGTGATAGTGTGGGGTGGCAGGTGGAGGGTTTTCTGGGAGTTTTATGGATTCAGTTAAGGAGGTATCGATCTACTCAGTAAATGCTGCAATTTCTGAGTTTCTTCCAGCAGTCAGGAGATCTCGTATCCAAGAGTACTTTTTTTTTTCCTGATATTTGCAATATATTTTATAGCTTATAGAACTGTTTGCATGTTAAGGAGTTCTTCCCTCGGCCTAGACAGAGGCCAGCTTGAGTATGTACCAAAGCCACAGTGCACCATCATGCCGACCCAGCACTTCCCATTATAAGACCTTTTTATCCTCTTTCAAACAAACAGCTTAAGCTGAAATTTTCTGTGCTGGGTACCTGGCTCAGTCTGAATCTATTTTGAAGGTCTCAGCAAAAGGGACTGAGCTGTTTCTGTGCACAGGGCTATGGAAAAAGGATTAGTTCATGAGTGCTAAGGATGTCTTCTGTTGTTTCAAGAAGGAAGACCTCTTGCATATGGTCTTGAATTTTCATAATGGGTTTGCTCTGCTGACGTGGTGTTGACCAGCCCTGCTCCAAGTTATCCATGTGTTTAGCTGTCCACAGCCACAACTGCTCCACCTGCCCCCCGGCTTGCCAAGCATGACCAGTCCTGAGCTGGGAGACAGGACAGCTCTGCTCCAAGGAGGGAAATTCTCCATCACAACCTATGTTCATGGCGCAACTATCACGTTAAGGATCATGACACTTTTGTGCATCAACCTCGAACCTCTGCAGAGAGAAACAGCTGCTGGGACAGCTGGGGCAGAGGCCAAGCTGAAGGTGTTTCACTGCAGACACCTGGAAAGATGCACTGGGAAGCTGTCCTGTGGCAAAGGGACACCCTGGGGCAAAACTCCGCAGTGGCAGAAGCTTTCAGGTGGGGGTAACAGACAGCAGAAGCAAGAGGTTTATTTTTAATATCTCTGTTGGGCAGCATCCAGAAAGCCAGATGATGCTCCTTCTGATAGGCAAATGTGTTTTGACTGGCTTCAGCAAAGCCATATGTACCGCCAAGGAGTTATGTTTCCCTTAAGTAAATCTCCTGATGTGAACTTCCAGTCTGAAAAAGTGGCTCTAGCTACAGGACCTTCGTAGTGAGCACATCTGCTCTACAGATTTGTGCAGCATCACATCTGCCATATAATTTAACAGAACCTGCAGAGCTCTGGGAGAAAAAGAAGAGGCTGGGCCCGTTTCTGGCTTGCGCACTGACAATGGAATGAACTCAGGACAAGTTGTGGCTTGAAGCTACCTAAAAGACCAACACTTTTATCATCATGCAACTGGCTAGTTCTGCTGAGCAGCATATTGTCGGGAGGAGGACTGCCAGCAGGATCTGAGCATTAGGGACACTGTGGGAGGAGGATCCTGCAGCTTTTCAGTAGCGGAGCAATCTGTTGCTATCAATACCCAATTGTTCCTGTGCTCTTACTATTGTGGGTTTGGGTTTTTTTGTAGGAAACTTTTTATAGAAAAAACACCACCACCCGAACAACAAATCTCCTTGTATTGCTGCCACAACTACTATCAGCATTCAGATGGTGCCTAAAGACACCTTCTCACTCATTTCATGCTTCTAACTGCAGTCCTACTCTTTTCAGTATCACCTGGGTTGCTAATATGCTTCCTTTCAATATTCTTTATTATTTTGATTCTTATAGCAGTGGTAGGTGATCTGCCCAGGCCAGAGCACTGCTAGCTCATAGTGAGAGCTGTGTCTGGCAGCAGGGTCCTCATCTTCTGCAGGGCACCGACGTCCCAGCCTCACAAAAGTGCTAGGCTGTGATGTCATTTCCTATTTTTAATGTGTGTTTTTGCTCTTTCCTTTCTGTAGTTATCTACCACTCCCATGGTTAGTCACCTTCTACTTCATTCCTAAACCTCCTGTTTTCACTGTCACTTCTGGCCCGCTGAGGGCTAGACCTTCTTCTACACACTCCTTATCCCAGCTTGCTTGCCCTGTTGCCACTCTCCATCTGCTGCAGTGCCACCCTCCTCTGCCAGTGTCCCGTGACTGCTGTCACCCTGCAACAAGAGCCTTTGTTACAGCTTTGTGGCTGTGCCCTCAACTTTCTGTTTTCATGGCGTGTGGTCCCATAGACTGTCTTCAGCACACACCTGGAGCTGAAGTGCCAGGTAGGTGGTTGTAAAATGTTCTGCATGCTCCAGAAAGTACAGGTATTAGCTTCATCTGTTTGGCCACCTTGTGACCATTCTCTGCTGTCCTGGGCCACTTACCTGCCTCAGCAGCATCTCAGTAGCTTCTGTGTCATCTCTTCCTTCCCCAGATCACAGCAGATCTCCTACATGGGGTGCCATATCTTGGCTTTCCAGTCCATCAGTATCTCTGGGCTGTTCCCTATGTTCTCCTTGCTCTCTAACATCTCCAGCACAACTGTTGGAAACAGACTCAAGAGGAGGAAAATGAAAGAGGCCACTATGAGAGCTGCAGAAGGAAACCTTGGGGCAGAGCTGGTGGGAGTGAGGTGAGAAGTAGACTCTGTTGTCTGTGCAGAGATCTCAGAGGGTTTCTTGCAGAGCTGTTTCTTCTGCCATCTTTTTTCCAGTTGTGCACACACCAACATGCAAGTGCTCCCGTGTCATTGTTTACTACTTAGCCAATGACAGGGAAAGTATTTCTCTCCTCCCAGGGTACAACTGCCGACAGTTAGCCTTCAGTAACATAATGACCAGCCAGTGTGAAACTGTTGAAATTACCTCATAAATAACTCTTAATGCACAGAGAACTAGGAGTTGCTGTTGCTCATAGACAAATCACTCGCTGCCATTATGGAGCATTAAACCATAGCTAATATGGAGGTCTCCATAGGGGTTTCATTAAACACCAGAGGTTTCCTATAGATTTAACCATCGGGGAGCTACACAGCTCTTGCTTCTTGTCAGCTCTACCATGTTAGAGGTAATGGACTTCTGCACAGGAGTACTGGGGATGCTAATGGCCAGGAAAATGCCTCTTAAAGAGAAAAATTTTTAAAATCCCAGCATTGTTAATTTTCAGTAGCAGAATGCTGTTTGAAGCAACATCTTTTGATCTCTGTGAGGTTTGGAAGTTGTTGCTTTTTGCATGAAGGCATTAAGGGAGTGTAGGTGCAAATGCTCCTCTTCCAGTCAGGAACCAGGGAAGGGGCAACACTTCAGACTTGCCTGCTCTGGCAGCGGTGGAGATTTCCAGATCTCTGCAGTTAGCTTGGCAGGGAAAGGTGTGCTGTGGCATGTTCATTTGTTGCCAGTGACAGATCAGAGCTACTGCAGGGATGTCTACCTGTGCTACCATCACACCCCACGTTGCCTTGTAGATGCACCCTCTGACAAGACACATCCTCAGAGCCATGTGACTCCACTGGCACAGGGCTTCAGCCACCTGGACTTCTTCTGCCCAACCATAGCCACTGAACAATGTTAGAAGACTGCCCAAGCTTCCTCTATCAAGGGAGACACTGACTGAGCCCGTGCATGGTCTAAATCACTCTTTGGGGACTCTCTATCAGTTGTGGACTGAATTGCAATGGCCGGTCCTGTGCACAACTTTGCTGTGCACTGAAGGTGTGTGGAGCACCCTCAGTGCCTCAAACTGAAGCAGCTTCCAGCATATGAGTAGTTTGTGTGCATTCGTGCTTGCAAGTCATGTACACCTTCTTACAGCAAAGGCCAGAACAGATGGTGCCTACCAGATGAGATTTGGGAAGGCTTAAACGACCACCATGGGCATATTTATAGCTCCATCTTGTAAGAAACTTTCAGTAAGTAATTACCACTAGCACAGTACTAACTGTATTTTCATTTTTTGGCCATCTTTTCTATTGCTACTGTAATATACTCTATTTTAATATTAAAATATTTAAACCACAAATTTATTTCTTAATACATTCGGTATTCATGGTATGTTGAAGGTATGTCCTCTTTGGCACTCTAATAAAATTGTACTTATTCTCAAAGCTATTGTAGCTGTCATTCATGTGTAATTAATGTGACTACACCACTGATGACACCACTGACACTAATTAGAGGTGTGAATAGGAATTCACACCCAGCAGTGTTCCCTGTTGGGTCTCCTTTTTCTGCCATTCCAACCCACGGTTTCAGCTAAACTGTGCGTGGACATCTGCAAAGTAATCATATAAAGGTGGACGTGTTGTGGCTCAGTGAACACTGCATCCATGGGAAAACTATAGGGGTTTTTTTTCTGTACAGCTGGTACCTGATAAAAGTTGCAGTGATGTGATGGACTGATCCACTGTGCACTGCCTAGAAAACTCAATGTGAAACGGGGAGAGCTCTTGTGGCTGCCAACACACCCCTGAAGGGATTCAGCCAAACCTGGCTTTCTCTGCTTGCATAAGAAGACTGCCAAATAAGAGTGTATGACTCTTGCAACTTTCTGTGAAAGGACAAGGAGTAGTTATGGTTGGGAGTACAAGTGCTACACTGGATTAGTGCAACTCAGGTTGCCCAGAGAGGTGGTTGCTGCCCCATCCCTGGAACCATCCCAGGTGAGGTTGCCTGGGGCTCTGAGCAACCTGCTCTAGTTGCAGATATCCCTGCTCCCTGCAGGGGGGTTGGTCCAAATGAGATCCCTTCTAACCCCAAAGCATTCTGTGATTCTAACTCCTATCACTATCTTCTTCCGAGACATTGAAACTGAAGCCACCTGGAGGTATGAGGGATTTGCACATTTTAAGCTCTCTGTAGACCAATTGAGTGGTCTTCTGACATTCATTCAGGGCTTCTATGCTATGGCTCCAGCCCCTGCTTATCTGAAGTGAGTGGAAAAGGGCCCTCACAGCAGGATGGGTGTGCTTAGTGATTCACGCTGGTCCTTGTCTGCTGGCTGTCCTGAAGAGGAGCTGGCTGAAAGGTGCTCCAGCTCCCTTCTGGAAAGCAGAAAGGGAGGTGAACCACAGTGGAAATGGAATGCAAATGAAATAAGATGAGGGTGGGCAGTGCTCATAAGTTTTGTGGGTTTAGCACAGCTTGAGCCTCCCTTTAGAATAACCACCTTGTTTCATTCATTATCTAGAGAAATACAGCTTCTGGCACTAGGAGACTAAATTAGGTGATGTGATTGCTCCTTTAAACTCAAATCAGATACTAATCCTTCAGGCACTCTGATCTTTTTGGCTTGTATTCCATTCCATCCTCAAAGTACAAATTAAAAAGGTGAAATATTACTACTTAAATAGTTTTCAAAATTCTGACTATTTTTCTGCCCCCCATTTCTCTCTCAGCAGGGTAAAAATGATGCTTACTGAGTCTGGAGCAAACCTAGCTACCTAGCTCTTTACCCTGAAAAAGGATCTGAGATCTGAAGGGAGAAGACAGAGGGAAAAATAATTAACTGTGGTACTGAACGATCAAGAATTTTAATCCTTACCTGCAGCTGGGCTGTGCTTTGCTGATACGGGGAGGAGAACATGATTCAGTTTAGCCAGTCCCACAGTGTGCTGCTGAGACCTGCCTGAGTTCTTCTCCTCTGGGTCCATTCCTCTGTGCTGGAGTGGACAGGATCTAGCCTGGCATTACTGCTTCTAGGTAATTTTTTCCTGCTGTGGCACACTCCTGTATGAAACAGGTAAAGAGAACATGTAGAAATATTGCAAGTCTTCAAAAATGTTTTATTCTGGTATCTGCATAACCCTGAGCCCACCCTGGCAAGGGTATTGCAGTAAATAACTGATGATACAGCATTGAGTGCCCAGTTATTTTAAAGTGTTCCCGATCTTGTTTGGTTGTGATAAAGAGAATAAGTAGAGAAAAGCACATATTCGCATCCACATGAAAGCCAAAATCACATGTGGCAGAGATAGTCAGAAACAATAAAGTCCAAGATTGAAAAATGAAATAGAAGGATGAAGCCTTGTGGTTTAATATGAAGAAAAATATGTGACAGAATCTTTCATCTCTGACCATGTTTGCTGCAAAGTAATAAGATACGTTGGCTCTGAATGGAGAAGATAAGAGACTGGGATAAAAAAAAAAAACAAGCTTCGGTACAACAATCATGGGAGCTAAATTATTGCCTTGTTTTTATTACTACAGGCACAGAAATACAGTGGAAAGATGTAGCTGGAGGGAAAAACTCTTAACAGCCAACAGAATGGGCTGCAAATACTTGGGGTACACTTTGAAAAGGGTGAGTGATTGAGATAGTTTCCTCTTCTAGAACTATTGGGATAATGCTACCTGGGGATAGGTTGAAAGCCTTGAAACAGTGGCAGTAGCTTACAGATTGGAGTGAAAATGTTGGGAAATTGGGGTCTCCTAAAGCAAACTCGTAGGACTGGTGAGTTTGTGTCAGAACTGAGATCTCATGAAATCAAAGGCTGAAGGATGCTCACAAAGTGACCTCTTCCTCTGCCACCGCAGAGCCCCAGCCTCAGCCGCTCCCACTCAATCCAATTTTTGGAGACCTGTGCAGGATTTAGCGGTTTCTTTGTCTCCAGTTCAAAGCTAGGCAAGTAGAAATGAAGCCAGAAGGGCATTTTCGAGTGCAGCAGTGTACTGCTGCGTTTCCAACTTTGCATGCAGTTTCCTAAACAAGTAGGCTCATTTTCCATCATGCTGAGCAGCTTCTGAAGCTAAATGGAAACTCATCTGGAGCCACAACTGAGACACTAATGTGAAAAATGCTTGGGATGAAAGGCACTGCATGAAAGTTTCTGTCATGTGGTTGCTTTGACTCCACAGACTTCCAGACAGTTCCTGAAGCTTAAGCAAGTCTAAAGATTCAGGTATTATAAGATACTGAGCTTCTTGGTTCTCATACATGTCTTCTTAAAGAAGTTGAGTATTCCTCCTATTATAATTTGTTTTCCTAGCTGTCCTTGATTCCTAGGACATCAGTTTCTATTTGCCTGCATTTCTTATTTGGATTCTGGGAGAAGAGGCAGGGACTCAGAGGCTGCCCAGAGGGGTTGTGAAGTCTCCATCTCTGGAGAGATTCAAAATTCATCTGGACGTGATCCTGGGCAACCTGCTCTCGGTGACCCTGCTTTAGCAAGGGGAGTTGGATCAGAAGATCCCCAGAAGGCTCTTCCAACCCTCTTCTGTGATTCTGTGACACACTGATGGCCACTCTCTGTGCTGCTCTTTGCTCACCGTGCCCAAGGAGACATCAAACAGAAATGCCAGGTCCAGATCTCAGAGCATGAGGGAAGTTCAGACTTGCAAACAAACATTTTGTCTCTGACTCTTTTTTGGTAGCACATCAGACCAGTCTTTGGCCAAAATTTCCACATTCAGTCCAGCCTGGCTTTGGGAATTTCTGGCTTCTGAGGGAATGGCCATCTATGCTGTTAATTCATTCCTGATGAGGTCCTGCTGCCCACTCGCCTCACACTGGTCCCCAGCACACACCATTCTGCAAGGTCCACACACCATATCAGTGCTCAGAGGTACCTGGAGATACTGTTTTCTATTCATTGCAACACAGCTAAATCTCACTGAGTTGGGGCACTTTGCTACCCAGAGTGGCTGTGTTCTGTGCTGCAGATTATGCAGCCTTCCTGTGGTGAAATACTATGCTATAATTTAGTGTATATAGTATATATATATACACACTCTCTATGCATGTATCTAAGACTATAATGCCTTGTGCCACAGTGACAGCAGTTTCCCACGTTCTTTACTACAGATATCCCTGTTTATCAGGGGAAAATATGACAAATTCTGTCAACAGTAGAGGGTTTTTCTAAAGAACAAATCTCCCTAGAGCCTGTTTCGCCCTGTTTCCACTAGTGCCTTTAATGACTTGGCCTCTCCAGCTCCCCCAGGTTGGATTGCTCATGAGTTTGTAAGCACTTTAAATTTGGGCCATATTAAAATGAACAGTAATATGGGGATTAAATCAGCATCTCCACTGTAATTTGAGGAAAAAGCTTTCAAAAGGTCCACTGAGATAAAAACACCGTTTCTGGACTTGAATGCAATTAGACTTCCCAGAAATTCTCCTCACAGGATCTTTGTACAGTTTTGTGATAGGAAAGGTAGGTGGGATACTGGTAGTAGACATCAGTAGACTTCAGTTTGCATCTGTCAGTAGACATCTGTCCATGCTGGCCCATGACCTTCTCACAGGCCCTGGTTAACCTTTCTCCACACTGAATCTAATGGTCTAAGAAGAGACTTGGAGAAAGAGGAGGCACCTGCAAACTGCACAACTGGTGGAAAAGTATGGCCTGTTCAAGGCATGGTGGTGCCTCTGCTCCACATATCCACATCTGCTTCTTCAGTGCTTCCTGGCTTGTGTCTGGGGGAGGGAAAGATGCTGGGACTAGAGTCCTGAAGGCTTGGAGGGCAAACCTCCAACTTCTGTTGCTGGAGCTGAGATGAAGGAAGCAGGACACTGTGGACTTCCTTACATTAGAAGTTGAGTTAGCTTTGGACATGAAAAAAAATGAGGGTGCATCAAACTGATTTCATAGTGGCAAGAAATGATGATGAAGAATTGCCACCATCCTGTTAAGGAGTGGGATCTGCAAGTGAACTCCCTCCCAGTGCCCAGACAGAAGTGACTTAGAGAGGGCCCAAACTGTGCTGGTATAGCCATCTCCAAAGCAGGCATCCCCCCAGGCTACGAGCAGTACAGGCCTCCCAGGCCCTTCCTACATCTTTTAAAAGCAAGGCATGTCACACCACATGATCTGCTGCTTCCTCCCAGGGTGGGTTAATCCCAGCATCCCAGGACATGTGACCATGGCATTTGCAGGAGTAATTTCTCCATCACTCATGACTCTCCTTAGTTTCTCCAGTTTGGGAGAGTTGCAGTGACTCTGCCGGAGAAGATCATAGGTTGTGGTAAGGGTTGGAAGGGACCTCTGAAGATCATTGAGTCCAACCCCCCTGCCAGAGCAGGGTCACCCAGGGCAGGCCACACAGGAACAGATCCAGGTTGGTTTGGAAAGTTTCTAGAGAAGAAGACTCCACAACCTCCTTCTGGGTAGCCTGTTCCAGGCTCCATCACCCTCACAGTAAAGAAAGATCTGCTGCCTTTTAATGGCCACCATGGATAAGAGTGAAATGCTATCCTTGAATGCTAGAAATATGGGGCCCTTCAAAAAAACAATGTTTTTGAAGACACAAATTTCCTGTTTACTCAGAGTTCAGGCTTCGCAATTCCAAAGCACTAGAGATGAAGGTATTTTTTTTCATATGAAGTGATTGTTGCTACGACATCAAGATACTTAATTCTAATTTCTGGTGTTTAAACCTTTGTGGTTCTTTTGATGTGCCAGTTCAAGGAAAAAAAAAAAAAAAAAAAAGCTAGACTTTGATTGTAGGTCGTGTCAATCTTATCAGATTGCTTCTGTTGTAAAAGTTTTGTGAGGACAAGAATGTTTATATTTAAATGGCTTCTTTTGGTTTGAGATTTCTTTAGTGAATTCCCATGGATTCTGTTTAAGACCTGCTGTTGTTTGCATGTTTTCATATGAGCAAAGACCAGGTTCCCTGGAAGTTTAACAGAAATTTCTGATCTGTGTTTGCCTTGGGGAGTATATCTGATCCAGCTCAGCCCTTCTTGTGATTTTTGCATTGAAGGCCTCAAAAATGACTTTGAAGTCCTTTAAAATACTACTGTTTGCTATTTTACTTAGCCAAGAAACAAACAAACAAACTTAATGGGGTAGAACAGATGACAGAGCCCTGGCCCAGGCTGCCCAGAGAGGTTGTGGAGTCTCCACTGGAGAGATTCCAAACCTGCTGGACACAACTCTGTGCCCCCTGCTCTGCGTGACCCTGCTGGAGCAGGGGGGTGGCACCAGATGATCTCCAGAGGTCCCTTCCATCCCCCACCATGCTGGTATTCTGTGATTCTGTGATTTCATAGTGTCTCCTCTTTCAGCTGTAAGGAAAACTAAATACCTGGGCTCTCACTCCTTCCCATAATTCTTTTGACTTCAAAGAAGACTCTTTGTTATTATAAATACCCCTGTAAATGGATTTCATCAGGGCAGCAGGGAAGTGTGGCTGTTTGGGTTTTGGATTGCATGGGGAATTGTGGAAGGATGAAGAAATGGATGAATCGCTGGATAAAGTCCTGGCCACATCTGCAATAAATCTTAATGCCAGCTCTGGCTGTGACAAGCTGGGTTTTGACCCTGTTGATCTAAGCTCATTTGTTTTCATATCTAAACAGGTTTTTAACTGAGTCTCACCTGGGCTACGATTACTCCCAGAGGAGGGGTGAACATCAATGGTAACTGGAGATTATTTTTAGCCAAATTCTGGAGTCCTGATATACCTCAGTTTTCACTTTCTCAGCACATTTTATTCAATTTTATTAGGTCATTTAGCAAATAATTTTAATTTTCTGCTTAGATCTGAATTTCTGAAAGTAATGTACTGTTGTACAGTTAATGAGTCTGCTAATAAGCTCCAAGAAAACGTGATTTGCGAACCATTCCAGGACATAACTGTCACTCAGACCCTATGCCAATTAGCATAACCATTAGCAACTATCCCTAAGAGGTCCTTGAAATTTAAATGAGATTTCCTAAGATCCTTTTTACTAGGGACATAGAAAGTGCAGCCTGGTAAAAAGCAGTAATTCGTTAAAGACAAAGTCTATCTTTAGTCATAAATGCTCACCTGGGTTCCGAGCAGCAGCAATCTCTTGGTGTTTGTTTGGCTTGAGTGGCAAAGAGTCGGTGCCAAGACACTGACACAGCACCCAAATGGGTGTCTTTTTATTGAAAAACATATTAGCATGGATGGGGTGTTTGGGGAGCAATATTTTACCCACAAGGTCTTTCTAAATCTTCATTGGTTTAGGCCAAGTGCTGGGTCCTGCACTTGAGTCACAGCAGCCCCCTGCAACACTCCAGGCTGGGGCAGAGTGGCTGGAAGCTGTCCAGTGGAAAAGGACCTGAGGGTATTTATTGACAATCAGCTGAAGATGAGCCAGTGTGTGCCCAGGTGGTACAGAAGGCCACGGGCATTCTGGCTTGTATCAGCACTGGTGTGTCCAGCAGGACTAGGGCAGGGATTGTCTGCCTGCACTGGGCACTGGGGAGGATGCCCCTCAAATCCTGCGTTCAGTTTTGGGCCTGTCACTCCCAGAAAGACATTGAGGGGCTGGAGTGTGGCCAGAGAAGGGCAACGGAGCTGTGGAAGGGTCTGGAGCACAAATGTGGTGAGGTGAGGCTGAGGGACCTGGGCTTGTTCAGCCTGGAGCAAAGGAGGCTCAGGGGAGACCTGGCTCTTGACAGCTCCCTGACAGGAGTTTGGAGCCAGGGGGGGTTGAGCTCTTCTCACAAGTCACAATGGGCAGGACAAGAGGAAACAGCCTCAAGTTGTACCAGGGGAGATTTAGGTTGGATATTAGGAAAAATTTCTCTGTGTAAAAGGGTTGTCAAGGCTTGGCCCAGGCTGCACAGGGCAGTGGTGGAGTCCCCATCCCTGGAGGGGTTTCAAAGCTGAGATGCTGAGGGACGTGGCTTAGCGGTGGCCTGGCAGTGATGGATTAATGGTTGGGCTCGACTATTTTAAAGTTTTCTTCCAACCAGAATGCGCTATGATTCTGTGACTTAGTTGTATTGAAAAAAAGGCTGCATAAAGTCTGTGTGAGGTTGTGGTCAGTGCTGCAATGCTCTCAGCATCTTGGGGTGATGTCCTTGAACCACCACCTTTCCTCTCTGGCAGCTCCCACGATGCAGGGAGCAACCTTTGGTGCAGGGTGTGAATTCCAAAGCTGTGCACCTCCTCTTCTGTCTGAAAAGATGTGTGGACCTGCAAGTTACAGCTGCATCCACGTGGTCCATGAAGATGCAGTCCAAAGCTGGCATTCATGAATTTGAAACCTCATGCTTGAGAAAGTGGTGCAGAAAGGTGCTCGTGGCTGGAGGGTGGAGATTGGCAGTGGGGTGGATGTGGTATCTTCTCTTCAACTCCTAATTGTTAGGCTGACTCTATCCCACTTTTAACTGAGCAAGTGAACATGAAACAGGGGATTAAATAAAGCAAAAGATTTAACGACTGATGCAAGTCATCCAGGAGAGATTACGGCAGTCAGACAAAAGAGCAAAGCAGGTAACACGCTAAGGTAAAAGAGGGGATAAAGTTTGTCAAGATCAAGGAACTGCCTCAGAAAATGCTGTTAGGAATTAATGGCCCAGTAAAACTGAGGGTTGGGCTCAGCAAAGCCCTGTGGAGTGCTGGGAAGGGCTGTTTTCTCAGCCACCTCCGTAGGGATTTCCCCACCATGGCTTGCCCCTGCTCCCATCAGCTGGAGCAGCGTGCGTCCATCACTGCTTTTCGGCAGCAGTGGATGGGTTCATTTCCTCAGATCCCACGTCCTAGTGACTTGCACTATTTGTTTTCCTGTTTTCTTCTGTTTTAAAGCAACACTGAGGATGTTTAGGACTGGGGAAGGGATGTCCGCAGAGACAGTATCATACAAACAATGCCAACAGATTATGGTGGTGATTATTAATAGTAACATCAAGCAGCAGCTGGGACCTGATTGATAAAAGATGACTAGGAGGTCCAAGAGGCCTTAGAGCAGTTTCCAAGGTCTGTTTTCACCTTTTCTGATGGAGCCTGAGCAGCTGTCACTGGGACATGGCAGGTTGCACAAACAGGTCCTTCTAACCCATTTCATGTCTCGCCAAGGCTCCGCTGGGCAGGTACAACCCTTTCAGAGCTGTCAGCAGGCAGCTGTGTCTCAAAGAACACTACAGCTCAGGCTTGTCAAAGCACAGTAAATACCAGGGCTCCTTATTTAATATGGAGGCCCTATGGAAATTCCTGTTTTCTGTAGCAAGCTTTGGAGAGGGTGGCTCTTAAACCATTCCCAAGTCAGGCTTTAATATGTGGCTGAGTGTTTGTGGTCATGTTGGCCATTGATGGCTGATCATTTGTCTGTTTTTTTTTTTTTCCTCGTGATGGGAAAAGCCAGGGGTATATAAATCATATTTTCATTCAAAAGACCAGGTACAGAAGATTTTTTTGGTATTTGCCCTTAATCGCCTTCTCAGTTTTTGTTAGACAAGAAAGGATATTAACGGGATTGCGCAATGGCCAATTAGTTTTAAAGGTCTTTAGTTCCATTACTTATCTGGAATAATTTGTAATCTTCCTTTGACAAAGGCAGCCGAAGAACCCTTTTTGATAATAACACTAAATCAGGCTGCTAGCGCACATTCTGATTAACATATACAAGGGATGTTACACCAAACAGAAATTCAATTTAACAGATCTCATGGCTCCAACCACATCCCAGTTATATTCATATCCTTCTGCAGACTTCTCTGGTTTACCCTCTTATCCCCATCTTCAGAGGTCTCAGCGTGAATTTGTCCTGTTTCCTCTTGCTCTTGTTCATATGCAGCCTGCTCAGTAAGCACCATTTTTTTCCATAGTGTTCTTTGAGCTCTTATTTCTGTACTGATCCCTTATGATGCCACTGACTACAGAGGTGAAGGGGAAAGTGGGAGAAGGTGTGTGCACACTGGGGCCCTTCCTCACATCCTAGGGATATGAGATAAGTGCACTGACTTTACTGCTGGTCACTCATTTGGGGTCTGGAAGCTGCATGAACAAGATTAGTTCAGTAAAAGACTTCCCCTTCCATATCTAACCCAACCAGGACTCAGCATCTGGGCTCCAGAGAGGTAGAAGCCCCTGAAACGCAGGACAAGGCACTGGGAGGGCTTGTTATTACCTCAAAAAGTGGAGGTTGAAATCAATTCATAAGGAGCTGAGCAGCTGAAGTGCATCTGCAGACAAAACACACTCTTATTATGGGACCTGCCTGTCTGTGCTATCTCTAAGCTTCTCCCCAGCCTTCTCTAGGCATATCAAGGCAAATATTTTTTGTCAACTAAGGATACCAGTTACGTGGAGGTTTCTCCTCTTTATGGTGTGCAGATTACATCAGCTTTTTACGTAGTGTGGTAGACACCTAAATGTTGTCCTAGCCCTAGTCAATGAAGAGCCAGCCACAGAGGGATCACGGAACAGGGGATGAGGGAACCTAGCAGCCAGAAGAGCCAGAGGAAGTTAATTCTCTGCCCTCTTCTCCCTCTTGCTTCCATAAGCCTGTGCTGGCGAGAGCAGCGATGCGACATTATTTTTCTGTTTTCTTTCCCTCTGGTTTTTTTGTTTATAGGCCGGGAAGATTTCCTAACAGCCTTGTGAGTGTCAGCGATCAGAATGCAATGTCACGGAGACCAAAATCAGCTGCCACCTCTTGAACGCCTCTGCAGTGCTGGAAGTGTCAAACAAGTTTGTCAAACCGTGGGCAGCTGCCTGCACACAAAGCATTCATCTGGGGCTGGGTTCTGCTGCCTGGGTCCTTTCACACTAAATGTTGTCCCTTTCCGTAGGTAGCACATGCAACAAAATCCACCGCTTTCGAGAAGCCAAACAGGCAGAGAAATGTGGAGCCAACGCACCTCTGTTACATGGCAGGTTCTGCTGTTTGCTGGTTATTGTACAGCTGTAAAAATTCAAACCAATTTAAACATGTCTGAGTGCCAGTGAGCTGGCAGAGCTCCACTCGCTTGAAGGAATTGAGGATTTGGTCCGACTTGGTGTGGGAAGGGTTTTTGTCAACCTCGGTTTCTCACCTGTAGCATTTCTTCCCTTTGCCAACCTTCCTTTGGCTTCTCCAGTCAGCCAGTAGATTTTCTGTGGCAGAGACCACCTCTGCTAATGCGTCTGCCCTGACAGCACGTCAGAGACGAGTCTGAGAGGCTTGTGCTGGGTCCCACATCTCACAGGCTGCAGAGAGCATCCCGAGATGTGTATGGGCACATGGGGCCAGGCCTGGCTGTCCCCAGATCGAGCTGCTCCTGGGAAGGTGCCACTGGACATACCCTTTCGAGGCTCCTTGCCCCATGCTGTGCGGCTCCAAGTGTGTCCCCATGCACAAAGTACCAGCTCTGCAGCAAATGCCACCCCTGTATCTTGTGCAGGTTTCATGGAAATAGGATGGCAGGTACAAAAAAAGAAAGACTCCACCAAAGCACTGAGAGAAAGGCTGATTGATGAGTGTAACCATCTTAAGACACCAAAGAGCATGGTGGTGCATATCATGACTTCAGGAAAAGCTTTAGTGAATTGTCACACTTCACAGACAACAGAAACTCCAAACACAACACACAGAACTGTAGGAACCAGGTTTCATCAGTGCCACACCTCATAAAACTGCTTATTATATACTGTGCCTCGCAGGATTTATTGTCCCCTGGTCCACGTCTGATGCAGAGTGTTGACCTGGGACTCATGAATCCACAACTTCCATTTCTACCTCTTCCACAGTGACAAGGTGGACTGATTTCTATCCAAGTGATTTAAATGAGCCACCAGGGAACCGTGATTTAAATCATCGATGTTTGCTTTTTGCATTGGCAGGAGAGGCAGCTTTAATGATGTATAGTCCTACTGCTGTGGCTGAAATCTAAATTCCTGGAATATTCCCTCCAGATAATCTCTAAAGTTCATGTATTTGCCTCTGGCTGGCAAGCTACACACAAGGGAGTGGATTCTTGGCACAGCCGGGCAGTTTGGAGCTGCTGCGCTTGTATTGGCAGCCTGAAATAGGCAGCCCAGAGAGAAGGTGCCAAACAGGGTGGTATTAAGTACCTTTTGGCTTCTGCTGAGCAGAGGACTAAAAGGGAGAGTGCACGGAAGAGTTGGAAAGAGCAGGAAAGGATTTGGCTGTGCAGCTGAAGGAGGGATTATGTCTGAGCTGTGCTCCACAGTGCTGAGCAGTGACTGCTCTGCGATGGGATGGAGCAGGAATTAGTCGAGGTGCTCACACAGGCAGGACAGGAGGGAGCAGTGTGAGCCTCTTGCAGACCAGGAATTTAGGATTTCCAACACGAATATGCAGGTATTCAGAGAAAAATTTCAAGCTTGAATTGATGGACAATACCCTGTAGACAGGATATTAATTAAAAAAAAAATTTTTTTTTTTAAATGAAAATCCTTGAAAATTTTGGTACATAATTAACAATCAGGTGGTTGATATTTTAGTTGGCCTTTCAGTTTTCTGCTAGTGAGAAGAGCAACCTATACCTTGACAAAGTGATTTAAACATGTTGTTTAACTATACATTAATTAATTGCTCAATATTACATTTTGCAACGTTAAAAGTGGCAAATGACATACAAGTGGAGAATCAGCTCCTTACATGGAGTATGTTTCAAATTGCTCTTGGATGAGACGTGGGACTTCAGGCTGTGAAAAACCAGCATTTTACTTCTGTGCTTTATTCATTTAATAACAGTGCATCAAGGTGCTGAGTGTAAAAGACAATGAATGAGGGCAGCACTTGTGGTCATTTTGCGGTGTACTTTCAGAAAAGATAGATCTTTTTCTCTCACCCTTAATTTGTACTCTTGAATTGAACAGATCCTGACTTTCTGACTTCCTGAGTTGGCTGGTCACGGTACTACAGTCGTTGAATAAGCTGAAATAAGGAAAAATAATCCTTTCGCTCCTGCAGACATGACCGTGGGTTTGTGCATTTTTGTGAACATCAGTTCTGGGTGAGACAGGTTAGTTGGTTTGACCTCATCTTATCTGCAGTGACGAGCATGTGACAACCAGACAGCGCGTTTTTCATGGAAGATGTGTAATAGATTATAGCAGGTTCACACAGACAACATTTAATCTTGGAATCTAAGTAGACTTTTTTGGTTTCAAAACAAAATGTAGTTGTGGTTTGAAAAATCTGTGCATTCGAATAGTTATTTTTTGACTTTGACTTTTATCCATCCTGGTGTGCGTTTGCAGGCAACTCCCTTTCATGTTTTCCTTTCTCCATCTACAAAGTGGAGAAGACATTTACCATATGGGTATAACCCAGCGGGATTCCCGAGTTCTAAACCTGAAATTAATCCTAACTACTATTATTTCTTTATTGCAGGAGGTACTTTTCACACCTTGCATTATTGAAGCAGCACGATACACTTCTCACCGTCTCCTTTCCATTGTGTGCAGCATCCCCTACCTTTCCAGATCACGCAGAGATGATTAACACCCCCTGACACAATCATGCTTCCCTGACATGGCTTCCTGAGGTATTTTGTGAATGCAATCAGCTCCAGAAAGCCTGCTAGCGAGGAGAGGTACCAACATGCCTCACCTGTGTGGGCTGATGCCACCTCGGAGGCTGTTTGGTGCCGTGCATTTCAAGGCCAAGCGCTCGATGACTTGGCGTGCTCCTCTTCTCCTCTGTCTCCTGGCTCCATCCCTGTAGCCATGGCAATAGCGTGTCCCGTGAAAGATGCGGCCGGCACGGAGCACAGCACACGTTGCCTTTCTCGTTTATACAGGAAATCTGAGGAGCAGAAGCCACCTTTTCTCACCATGGTTGCACTAACGCAGAGCTGGTACTGCTGCGCTCTTCTCCTCTTCATCTGCCTGCCCTTCTCAGGCTCTCTTCAGACACCTATCTGAGGGGATGAAAAACAGACAAATACTCATAACTGCATCATGAGTTCCAATGCCAGGAAGCTTGACTGGCCTTTTTATCATTGATATGGTAATGTGGTGAGCAGGGGAGATACCATCAGAAGTTGCTTTCATCTCCGGAGATAGCAAATAACTAGATATGTATCTTAGACTTGACAAAGATTCTCATTGAAGGCTTTTCTGAAAGTTCTAATCTCTCTGGTTCATATGTATATTTTGAAACTTGTTAACACCTCACTCCTCCTCAGCACAAGACTGTGATTGTGAAGGAGCTTCAAAGAGCTGCACTCATGCCTTCTTGTGTTTCTGAGAGATGCTGGGCACCAGGGCTCATTTGCCAAACTGCCTGTTAGGAGGACACAGGGCTATTAAAGGATATCTATTTCAAACACTGTGACCAAAGAGAACAGTAACACTTTGGCCTCTGTGGCTGTTGCATGTGTGGATCTCGAAGTGCTCTGTCGTCACTAATTTGAAGCAGAAATCTCACTAATTAACATTTATGTCTGGATGGAGGAATGTTTTTTGCAAGTCAGTGGTGATATGAGCAGTCCAGATATACCTCCAGGTAAGGGATTATTTACAGCAGAGCAGGCTTTGTTCATTTGTTTTAAAACTCTCAGTGCACTTTGGTTACAGAGAGGGGTCTGCAGCAGAGCTTTACACTGCAGGGTCCCTAACCTGAATGGGAAGCCCAAGTGTAGTCTTGAAATATTTGTGCCAAATTCCTTTCTCTCTCTGAAGTTATGCAGATGTGGAGGATAGGACTGATGTCTAAGGGTGGGATTTGATTTTTTTTCCCCCCTCTGATCTGTAGTGTCAGTAACTGTCAGTTGAACTCAGAGAAGTTTGATGCTGAACTTGGCCTAACTCAGAACCACAGAAAGTTTTTTATCCTGTCTGTTGGAAAAACGGATTTTACAGAAGCCTGGAGAAGCTAAGAAACATTTCTGGGAAGGAAAAGTGGGGTTGATTTGCAGGTGAAAGTCCAGTGCTTATTTGTGGTGGCCAGTGCCTTCTGGGTTGCACAGAAGCTGCACTCAGTAATACCTGATGATGGGCTCCATGACACTTGCTAACAGGGACTCTGGTCACCTGAGTGCAAAGCAAGACCTGCTGCCTGGCCTGTCCTGCCAAACAGCTCCTTATACCACTGCAATAGTCAGCAGGATGAGATGGGGACAAGTTACTTCTCCACCTCAAAAAACCGGTTTGCATATCAGCTCATTTGTCATATCCTTTGTCTTAGCACAAATTATCTAAACCAGCCCGAGGAGATCTGTGTGAATCCGGGGGGGGGGGGGGGGGGGGAAAAGAACCCCCCGCGACCGGCGGGGGGGGGAGTTGCTGGGTGGGGGGCAGACGCTTTCCACCCACAAAGACGGTGGG